>CM069171.1:2688468-2774945 GCA_035221665.1 Okamejei kenojei
TTGTCATCTTCCCCAAGTTAACAATTATCTATTCTACATTCTCCTTGACCTTCACCCCTTTGATGTCTCGTTTTCACAGGTTACCCGTCCTTATCTCTGGATCTCCCCCCGCCCACCCTTCCCCCACCCCCGACTGAAGAAGAGTCTCGACCCGAAACGTCACCCATTCCTTCTATCCAGAAATGCTTCCTGTCCCGCTGAGTTACTCCAGCACCTTGTGTCTAGTTGTCTCGTAACCGTTGTGAGCTGAGGGAACAAAAATGTTCCCAATGTGGGGCGAGTCCAGAACCAGGGGCCACAGTCTTAGAATAAAGGGGAGGTCATTGAAGACTGAGGTGAGAAAAATCGTTTTCACCCAGAGAGTTGTGAATTTGTGGAATTCCCTGCCACAGAGGGCAGTGGAGGCCAAGTCACTGGATGGATTTAAGAGAGAGTTAGATAGAGCTCTAGGGGCTAGTGGAGTCAAGGGATATGGGGAGAGGGCAGGCACGGGTTATTGATAGGGGACAATCAGCCATGATCACAATGAATGGCGGTGCTGGCTCGAAGGGCCGAATGGCCTCCTGCACCTGTTTTCCATGTTTCTATGTTAGTGTTGTGTGGTGTTAGTGTTGTGTGGTGTTTTCAAGAGCCTGAAGGTTATTGGGAAGACGCTATGCTGGAAATGTCGCTGGACATTTGCTGTTTAACCTCCTCTTTTCGCAGCTTTTGATAAAAGTGTTGATAGCTCAGTATTAAACTCCCGAGATAGACCTCCAGTGGAAACGCCCGACAAATCACACACCGATAGCGAGAGAGAGAGAGAGAGCAAGAACGTTCAGAATTCGTTTCATCCTGGATTCCACTTAAACGCTGACAGCAAACTGCAATAATCCTAGCCTTGTACCACCCATCTATTGAATCTGACCTGACAATGCACTGATTGAAGCCAATCCCATTCCTCATTCCCTTTTTAAAAAAATAGATAACTCATGTTTAGTTAAAGAAGGAACTGCAGAGTCTGGAAAAATCGAAGGTAGACAAAAATGCTGGAGAAACTCATCGGGTGAGGCAGCATCTACGGAGCAAAACGTCACATATTCCTTCGCTCCATAGATGTCTATCTGTCTGTCTGTCTGTCTGTCTGTCTGTCTGTCTGTCTGTCTGTCTGTCTGTCTGTCTGTCTGTCTGTCTGTCTGTCTGTCTGTCTGTCTGTCTGTCTGTCTGTCTATCTGCTGTCTGTCTGTCTGTCTATCTATCTATCTATCTATCTATCTATCTATCTATCTATCTATCTATCTATCTATCTATCTATCTATCTATCTATCTATCTATCTATCTATCTATCTATCTATCTATCTATCTATCTATCTATCTATCTATCTATCTATCTATCTATCTATCTATCTATCTATCTATCTATCTATCTATCTATCTATCTATCTATCTATCTATCTATCTATCTATCTATCTATCTATCTATCTATCTATCTATCTATCTATCTATCTATCTATCTATCTATCTCTCTATCTATCTATCTATCTATCTATCTCTCTATCTCTCTCTCTCTCTCCGCTGAGTTTCTCCAGCATTTTTGTCTACCTTCGTGTTTAGTTTAGTTTAGATAGACGCAAAAAGCTGGAGTAACTCAACGGGTCAGACAGTTTCCCCGGAGAAAAGGAAAATGTGACATTTCGGGTCGAGACCCTTCTCCAGACTCAGACTTCAGTTTAGCTTAGTTTCGTTCAAAGATACAGCACGAACCCTCCAGGTCTTCGCCGACCAGCGATCCCCCTCACACTACACACCATCCTACACACACTAGGGACAATTTGCAATTATACCAAAGCCGATTAACCTACAAACCTGTGTTAAAGAAGGAACTGCAGATGCTGGAAAATCGAGGGTACACAAAATGCTGGAGAAACTCAGCGGGTGCAGCAGCATCTATGGAGCGAAGGGGATAGGCAACGTTTCGGGCCGAAACCCTGAAGGAAATAGGCAACGTTTCGGGACGAAACCCGAAAGGGTTTCGGCCCGAAACGTTGCCTATTTCCTTCGCTCCATAGATGCTGCTGCACCCGCTGAGTTTCTCCAGCATTTTGTGTACCCTACAAACCTGTACATCTTTGGAGTGTGGGGGGAGACCGGAGCGCCCGGAGAAAACCCACGCCACCCCCGTACTTAGGACTCACTCCTTCTCACCAGAGATGCTGCCTGCCCCGCCGAGTTACTCCAGCATTTTGAACCTATTACCGAGCCTGCGACCTTTGAGATCTGTTTAACCGCGGAGGGGATTCTTTCTGTCTCTCCGCCCTGACAGACAGCGAGTTTCAGACTCCTCCCGCCCTCTGAGTGAAAAAAACCCCCCAACATAATCCCTCCAATCCTTCCACTAATTACTTTAAATGTAACCCTTCTGCTAAGGTAAATATATCTTTCTTATTTATTTTGTCTAAACCCCACAAAGGTTTATACCCTTTAATTATATCTTCCATCCATTCCGAAGGAAACATCTCCAGTCTATCCAATCTTTCCATATTGTGTCTACATAATTATGGCAGTTGGATGGTTTCTATGGAAAACCAACTGAAGGAACTCTGCGGGCCAATCGACAATAGACAATAGGTGCAGGAGTAGAGGCCATTCGGCCCTTCGAGCCAGCACCACCATTCAATGTGATCATGGCTGATCATCCCCAATCAGTACCCCGTTCCTGCCTTCTCCCCATATCCCCCTGACTCCGCTATTTTTAAGAGCCCTATCTAGCTCTCTCTTGAAAGCATCCAGAGAACCGGCCTCCACCGCCCTCTGAGGCAGAGAATTCCACAGACTCACCACTCTGTGAGAAAAAGTGTTCCTCGCCTCCGTTCTAAATGGCTTACCCTTATTCTTAAACTGTGTGGCCCCTGGTTCTGGACTCCCCCAACATCGGGAACATGTTTCCTGCCTCTAGCGTGTCCAAGCCCTTAATAATCTTATATGTTTCAATGAGATTCCCCTCTCATCCTTCTAAACTCCAGAGTGTACAAGCCCAGCCGCTCCATTCTCTCAGCAAATGACAGTCCCGCCATCCCGGGAATTAACCTTGTAAATCTGGGTCAGGCAGCATCTGTGGAGGGAAACGGACAGACGATGTTTCGGGTGGGAACCTTTCTTCAGACTGATTCCTAGCATGGTCGAAGATCAGCAGGAATCACAGAGGGGTTAGCAGCAGTCTTAACTCATAAGTGATAGGAGCAGAATTAGGCCATTCGGCCCATCAAGCCTACCCCGCCATTCAATCGTGGCTGATCTATCTCTCCCTGCTAACCCCATTCTCCTGCCTTCTCCCCATAACCCCCGACACCCGCACTAACCAAGAATCTATCTATCTCAGAGATGGGACAGACGAACATTGAGCAGGGAGCGCAGGAACGGAGACTGACGAAAGCACAGATGATGGGATCTTGAGCTAAAGTGCTGGAGGAACTCAGTCCGACCCGAAACATCTTCTGTCCATTCCCTCCACAGATGCTGCCTGACCCGCTGAGTTCCTCCAGCACCTTGCGTCGTGTTCAAGATCTCAACACCTGCAGTTCATCGTGTCTCTAAAATGCCCCTGTCCCACTTAGGAAACCTGAACGGAAACCTCTGGAGACTTTGCGCCCCACCCAAGGTTTCCGCGCGGTTCCCGGAGGTTTTTGTCAGTCACCCTAATGGTCGAAAGGGGTTCCCGTTTTAAAAATCAGTAATTTTTTAGTCGAAGCCGGTTGCGATGCTAGTTGAAGGTGGTTGCCGGAGGACAGAAACCTCCCGGAACCGCGCGGAAACCTTGGGTGGGGCGCAAAGTCTCCAGAGGTTTCCGTTCAGGTTTCCTAAGTGGGACAGGGGCAGGACCACTGCAATATGTATAATCAGACAGGATAGTCCCGGGGTGGAGAGAGGGGGGAAATATCCACTTGTTCACTAAAAGTGACAACAATGACTAATAAATCTTCTCCCAACCTCAATGTTGAGATGTCAGTATTTGAAGATGGGGTCGGCGGTTGTTTTGGACATTGGGTGTGTTTGGGCAGCCGAGAGAATGAGAGGAAGATGGGGGAGCGGGAGAGAGAGGGTGTGGGAGAGAGGGAGCGCAAGAGATAGAGAGAGAGAGAGAGAGAGAGAGAGAGAGGGCGAGAGGAGGAGAGAGAGAGGGCGAGATCGACATAAAAAAGCCGGGGTAACAGCAGGACGGGCAGCATCTCTGGAGAAAGGAATGGGTGATGTTTCGGGTCGAGACCCTTCTTCAGACTGAGGGAGATGGGGAGAGATAGAGGGAGAGAGGAGAAGGGGAGAGAGGCGTAGAGAGATGGGAAGGGGAGAGAGAGAGAGAGAAAGAGAGAGAGGGGGGGATAGGAGGAGTGGGGGAGAGATAGGGAGGGAGAAAGAGAGACAGAGGGGGAGAGGGAGAAAGTTAGATAGAGTGAGAGGGGGAAAGAGGGACAGAGAGAGGGAGAGAGAAGAGAGCGGTGAAGAGAGATAGGGAGGGAGAGGGGAGAGGGGGAGAGAGGGGGAAATGGAGATGAATAGAGAGAGGGGAGAGAGAGAAAGAGAGAGAGAGGGAGAGAGGGAGAGAGAGAGGGGGAAAGAGAGAGGGGGGAGAGGGGAGAGGGGGAATGGAAATGGAAAGATAAAGGGGAGAGAGAGAGGGAGAGAGAGACAGAGAGAGAGAGGGGGGTGAGGGGGAGAGAGAGAGAGGGAGAGAGAGAGACAGAGAGAGACAGAGAGAGAGGGGGAGAGAGAGAGAGAGGAGAGGGGAAATGGAGATGGATAGAGAGAGGGGGAGAGAGAGAGAGAGAGAGAGGGAGGGAGAGGGGGGAGAGAGAGAGAGAGGGAGAGAAGGAGAGAGAAAGAGAGAAAGCAGTTGGTTAGACGATCCAGAGCTTGTGCTGTCGGCAGCGTTGATTGGTCCGGGACACATAGCCAAGTGGCCGAGTCGCTGCATCGCCCTCTCCCCGCTCTCACTCCCCGTGAGCTCGCTCGCCTATAACAAGGTTAAGCCCTGTTTTAGTTGGAGCTTAAAGTTCTCCTATATCCATTTACCATATTTCTCCCCCTCCCCTCGGTAATTACACTGAATCCATATATCCGAGGGCTTGTCGCGGCCGGTTAGAAAGTACTTTCCAAATTCTAAACTGTGTTGTAATGATTCCTTTGCAGTCCAGCGAGGAAGTCTGGTTCATCCGCTTGCTGCCTCTCCGGGCTAATCTAAAGTTCGACAAACGCGGGTAAGCTCCAAATGTCATTTTTACAACAGTCACTTTAGTTAGAAGTTGCTCACCCACGATCCAATACACCATTGGAAACGTTTCTTGAACGGCGTGAGTGCGGTCGGGGAAAAACAAGTTGATACCAGCCGGAAATTGGTGACATTCACCCCCTTCGCTCCGTTCACATTTCTTGACGGTCTAGATTACAATGGCGTTGGTGGATTGTTCGGATCTGGCGTGTGTTTTGGAACGAAAATATTGAATGGCAGAAGGTAAAGTGGTTCGAATCACATTTGGTAAATATCCGTTTGAATCCTGCGTTAAGGAGCCACGGATACGCCTGAATTGTATGAAAACGATTATTTTAACAGCCTTACAAGATTTGACAATTCCCCCGCAACGCCACGGTGTGACTGAAAATCCTCTTTTTATGAGTTTAACGCGAATTAATCCCAAGTAATATGTTCCATCCATTAAGCCCTGGAAATAAAACCGATATCAGCCTCGCCCGCTGGAGCCATTTACACTTCGATATGTTATTGATAAATTCGTTTCTTGCTGGCTGGATTTTATTTTTTAATTTAGGCGTTGGTCGAGATGTAAATAGCGATTTGATTTTGTGGATATTACTGTACGCGGTTCCCGCTTCTCTGGATAGCTTTTCTACCGATGACTGGGGAGAGATAGTTCTTGCAAAATAGAAAGAAAGATATAATTCTACTTTTTTACAATCTTGAGGCCTAGAAACCGTGTCGGTCTCGACAGGAAAACATCAGCCGTTCCTTCTCTCCAGAGATGCTGCCTGTCCCGCCGCGTTACTCCAGATTTTTATGCCTATCTTCGATCCCCAGCTTCATACAATCTTTACTTACAACGAAAAATGCCATTAATATTTGCGCTGAATTATGTTTCGTTAACATACATGTAATATTGTAAAGGGAGAATTATATCGGAAGGGAAGAAACACCGTCCAAACCATAAACGGCAGCGAAAGTTTGATTTTTTATTTCGTTGAGTTTTTATTGAAAGCTGACATTGTCCACACGGCTTCATTGTCACTGTATCTTTACTTCTTTTTAAACAATGAATTTAGACATTGAGATTAAACAGATATTGGGAATTTGACCTGAAATTCTTTAACCCAAAATACATTAAAATTCGTTGGACAATTTTTTTTTCCGATCGGAGTAAGATTAGATTGTGAAATATGTTTCTATATTCGCGTTTATCGCGAGTCTTGTACAGGTAGCTAGAAGTGTCTCTATACTTTCTGTGTACCATCGGGACTTTATAAAGCAGAAGTCTCGCTGTTTACAATTCATTTAGACCCAACGCAGGCCAATATATGAATCAGTAGTTATTTGTGAAGGGTTTCGGCCCGAAACGTCGCCTATTCCTTCGCTCCGGAGATGCTGCCTCACCCGCTGAGTTTCTCCAGCATTTCTGTCCACCAGTTATTCGTGTGTGTTAGTCCTCACACAGCCATCACAATCCTCATCCGTGTGTATTTTGGATTACTGAAGGCTAAAGACACAAGTTTGCTTTCTAGACTTGATTTACAAAACTCCCGTGAACCTCCCACAGAGAAAAGAAAATGTTTTGGACCCAAGGACCGTGATATGTTTATTAACTATCTTGGATTACCAAATGTTGAATGTGAATTCTGCACTAACTTTACACGCGCTCGCCCACAAATACCTACTCAGATGTCGACTTTGCATCTTCGCGTGTAGTTTGGATTGTTGGGGGGGTTTAGGGGTTATCAGTTTCCATATCGATAATTGATTGTGTAGGAAGGAACTGCAGACGCAGTTTGGTCTGAAGAAGGGTCTCGGCTAGAAACGTCGGCCGTTCCTTCTCTCCAGAGTTGCTGCCTGTCCCGCTGAGACTCAGCTGCTCCAGCTTTTTGTGTCTGTCTTCCATAATCCATTCACGCGTGTTCGCGTAAAAAAAAAAACGCGCATATCTATATTAATATGTGTCAAAAAACATGTCACTTTAAACTATTTGTGGAAAGGCGATATCGGGGATATATTTAGCGGTGGGAAGATTCAGTAGATGGGGGAAATTATCAAGGCTAGCGAAGTTCTTAACGTGGGCTTTGTGAGTGTCTCATGTAATAGTCTGAAGAAGGGTCTCGACACTAAGCTTCTCTCCAGAGATGCTGCCTGTCCCGCTGAGTTACTCCAGCATTTAGTGTCTATCTTCGGTTTAAACCAGCATCTGCAGTTCCTTCCCAAACACTCGTATACCGTATACACTTGTAGAGACTGTTCTCTAATCGGGGGTACACAAAATGCTGGAGAAACTCAGCGGGTGCAGCAGCATCTGTGGAGCGAAGGAAATAGGCAACGTCTAATCGGCGCGGCTAAAACAACGAAGGAACTGTGAAAACGCTGCATTAAATTGTCTTCCAGTGCTGGGGAGGAAACAAGTTTGTTCCACAAAAAAAAATCCACCAAACTTCGTCGAGGGCGTGAAATATTTGAAGCAGACTTTTCAAAAAAATCGGTCGTCAGAAATAGCTATGGAATTTCAATTGAGATCAAATGTTTCAAAGAAATAATTGTATTCTTAGAATAAAAAAGTAACATGAAAAGTTATAACTGAATAATTGTGAGAATTGTGACAATAAAACTCTCTTGAATCTGGAATCTGTATTTTTCGTTTCGTTGAAGGAGACTTGGCCCATAATGACTAAGGAAGTTTTTCGACGCGATTTCACACTTTGTGTTTCGCAGCCGGCTTCTGATAATTGCCCGCTAGACTTCCAAATTGTTCAATAAACAACTCGAGGGGAATTGGATATACAAGGAACCGCAGATGCCGGTTGACATTTAAAAAAAAAGTCACAAGTGGCGGAGTTAAGGAGTTATTTTTGTGTCTTAATTCAAAAAACAATTACTGGGCAAACTCTTGCGAAACGTGTATTTATTTATCCCCCGAACTGTGGGATCGAATGTGTGATTCGGTGAAAAGACCGAATGGCCTACTCCTGCACCTATTTTCTATGTTTGACATCCGATATTCCCACATTTGACCCACCGATCGCAGCCAACAGTATTAATTAATCTTAGAGAGTCACAAAAAAAGCAGGGGTAGTGACTCAGCGGGACAGTTACTCCGGCGTTTTGTGTCTGTCTTCGGTTTAAACCAGCATCTGCAGTTCCTCCCTGCACGTTAATTAATCTTAGAGGGTACACAAGATGCTGGAGAAGCTCAGCGGGTGAGGCAACATCTGTGGAGCGAAGGAAATGGGCAACGTTTCGGGTCGAGACCCTTCTTCAGTCTGATGCAGCAGCATCTATGGAGCGAAGGAAATAGGCAACGTTTCGGGCCGAAACCCTTTCGGGTTTCGTCCCGGAACGTTGCCCATTTCCTTCAGGGTTTCGTCCCGAAACGTTGCCCATTTCCTTCAGGGTTTCGCCCAGAAACGTTGCCCATTTCCTTCAGGGTTTCGCCCAGAAACGTTGCCCATTTCCTTCAGGGTTTCGCCCAGAAACGTTGCCCATTTCCTTCAGGGGTTCGTCCCGAAACGTTGCCTATTTCCTTCAGGGGTTCGTCCCGAAACGTTGCCTATTTCCTTCGCTCCATAGATGCTGCCTCACCCGCTGAGTTTCTCCAGCACTTTTGTCTACCTTCGATTTTCCAGCATCTGCAGTTCCTTCTTAAACACAATTAATCTTAGATCTAGTTTTAAGACTGTGCCACAGTTTATTTTGCGCGTCGGTTCCGTGGAGGGAGGTGGGGGGTGGGGGGGGGGTGGGGGGGGGGGGGGGGGGGGGGGATCTCTCCGGTTTCTCGACGCGGTGTAGATGTGGCCCACAGGGGCTTGTTAATGAACGGACAAGAGAAATAATTGAAGATGTGGTCCCTATATTTACCCCGTGGTTTCAGTAAACACGGCGGCAATTAACTCGCCCCTCCGCGCTGATAAAACCACTCTCTCAACGCCCAGTGATGTATATTAGGCTGGGTACACAAAAATGCTGGAGAAACTCAGCGGGTGCGCCAGCATCTAAGGAGCGAAGGAGATAGGCGACGTTTCGGGCCGAAACCCTTCTTTCAGACTGTCGTAATCATTGATTCGTGCCTTCATAATCACCACAACCTTCTTAATTCCAAGTGGGACGAGCAGGGTATTCCATTACAGGTCATTCCCTAACCCACAACATTCCTTAAACTCAAATGTAACCCAGGAAAAATCCTACTTTGTTTCCCCCCGATTGTCTCGAATTCAAACGCAGTCTTAATCCAAAGATTAAACACAAACTCATTAGAACGGGGGTAGACAAAATGCTGGAGAAACTCAGCGGGTGCAGAAGCATCTATGGAGCGAAGGAAATAGGCAACGTTTCGGGCCGAAACGTTGCCTATCTCCGAAAGGGTTTCGTCCCGAAACGTTGCCTATTTCCTTCGCTCCATAGATGCTGCTGAACCCGCTGAGTTTCTCCAGCATTTTTGTCTACCTTCGATTTTCCAGCATCTGCAGTTCCTTCTTAAACAACTAATTAGAACAGGATCGCTCTAACTGAAACTTGGACTCAGGTCAGATGAAAAGTTAGACTCTATATTCCTTGCTCTTATCTCCAATGAAGTATTAATTATTCCATTCCTTATGATTTTTTTTCACTCTCTCTCTCTCTCTCTCTCTCTCTCTCTCTCTCTCTCTCTCTCTCTCTCTCTCTCTCTCTCTCTCTCTCTCTCTCTCTCTCTCTTCTATCTAGTAAAAAAAAACTATTAGAGGCAGAATGATTCAATTGGTAATATTCATAATGTATGGTTGAGGTACACGGAATGTTTCTACCATAATATGTGTTTGCCAATTTATTTCTTACCTCTAATAAAAATATATTTTAAAAAAAGAACGGGATCGCTCCCTAATAAGTCTTAAATTGAATTAAACTCAACTAGTTGTAACTTTTGCAGAAAAAAAAGTTTTCGTTTAACGCACAAAGTTTTTTATTGATTGCAAATTTTCTAAGAAATATATATAATTCATGAATTATATATATAATATATAATATATATAATTCATGCTTTATATATAATATATATAATTCATGCTATATATTATATATATAATTAATGCTATATATACAATATATGTGATCCATGCTATACATATAATCTATATAATTCATGCTATATATATGTATTTAATTCATGCTATATATATATATATCGTTATATATATTATATATATAATTCATGCTATATATTGTATACATAATTCGTTATATATTTTATATATATAATTCATGCTATATATAATATATAATTCATGCTATATATAATATATATAATTCGTGCTATATATATAATATACGTAATCCATGCTATATATAATATATATAATTCTTGCTATATATATAATATACATAATTCATGCTATATATATATATAATTCAATAGTTTATATATATATATATAAACGCACATTATCAGAGTTTGTTTTTATTTGTTTATCCGATCGGTCTCTCGAACGAGTAAATCTTACCCAACATAAAACAAAATCACAGAGTGCTGGAGTAACTCAGCGGGTCAGGCAGCATCTGTGGAGAACATGGATCGGTGACGTTTCAGGTCGGGACCCGGCGAATATCAGCACTATTTTCTAATTTAGCTTAGATTATCAGTATCCGGGGTGTTAGTTTTATTTAAAAAATCGTTATTTGATAACTTTGTTACTTTGGAAGTTTAGGGAAAGTTGACAATAGACAATAGGTGCAGGAGTAGGCCATTCGGCCCTTCCAGCCAGCACCGCCATTCACTGTGATCATGGCTGATCATCCCCAATCAGTGCCCCGTTCCTGCCTTCTCCCCATATTCCCCTGATTTTTAAGAGCCCTCTCTAGCTCGTTCTTGAAAGTATCCAGAGAACCTGCCTCCACCGGCAGAGAATTCCACAAACTCATAACTCTCTGTGTGAATTATCGTATAATTGTCTGTGTAACCCGAATCGTCACCCGTCCCCTCTCTCCAGAGACGCTGCCTGACCCGCTGAGTTACTCCAGCTTTTTGTGTCAATCTTCACTTTTTTTTTTTGGAGATGTTTCTGTGCTAAAATCAGTTGGGATCTTGCAAGGGCGAAAAGGGAGAGATTTCTGGCCAGACAGGAAATTGCAAATCACACGGAACCGTCGTCTATCGCTTGTGTCCGACCTGTGTGTGTGAGAGAGAGAGAGAGACCGCCGCGTTAAAGCTGGTCTTGCACTTACTCCCAAGCCACTTCCCCTCGCCAAGCGGGAGGGGGTGTGGGGTGTGGGGTGGGGGGGGGGGGGGGGGGGGGGTGGACGATAGACACTGAAATACAAATAGACACCCGTTTAAATAGGGATCGCCATCGTGGTGGTCTATTAGGACTGGCCGGAGGGAAGGAATAACCTCGGGAGGAAAGTGGACCAGCTGGTCGAGTTTGGGTTCGAAACCCACCGCCGCCAACTTGAAATCACAATTTAGTTGAAAAAAAAATACTCTTTGTTCTTGGTGAGTAATTACGGATCTAGGGGCGGGTGGGGGGGGGGGGTGGTGGGTTGGGTTCGTCTTTCTGGTTTAAATTCATAATCCGCGCTACTGAGGCTCGGTAGTGAGGAGAGAGATTGGGGGGATTTGCAATAGAGGGGGGGGGGGGGGGGGCAAACCACCGACTTGGGGGGGGGGGGGGGGGGGGGGTGAATATGGGGAGATTCAGAACCAGTGTACACTGAGTGAGGGTGGGTTGCAATAGTCTAGTATCTATCTTTGATGTGTAGGAAGGAACTGCAGATGCCGGTTTAAACCGAAGATAGACGCAAAATGCTGGAGTAACTGAGCGGGACGGGCAGCATCTCTGGAGGGAAGGAATGGGTGATGTTTCGGGTCGAGACCCTTCTTCGGACCTAGTCTGAAACATTACACCCATTCCTTCTCTCCAGAGATGCTGCCTGTCCCGCTGAGTTACTCCAGCACTTTGTAGATTGCTGTTCCTCTGTTCCGCCGAGGACGAAGGGTTGAACATATCTTACACTCATTACCAATCAGTAATCTGATTGTAAATCTGATTTGAGAATTAAGGGACAGAAGTTTAGGGGTAACATGAGGGGAGACTTCTTTACTCAGAGAGTGGTGGCTGTGTGGAATGAGCTTCCAGTGGAAGTGGTGGAGGCAGGTTCGATTTTATCATTTAAAAATAAATTGAATCGGTATATGGACGGGAAAGGAATGGAGGGTTATGGTCTGAGTGCAGGTAGATGGGACTAGGTGAGAGTAAGTGTTCAGCACGGACTAGGGCCTGTTTCCGTGCGGTAATTGTTAAATGGTTTGTGCCCGTCTCAGATGATGTTTCGGGTTTGGGACCCTACTTCAGACTGTTTGGTAATGAGTGGAAGATATGTTTAACCCTTCAAGTCCTCGGTAGAACAGAGGAACGTCAATCTACCGCAGGACCTGGTTTATTATCGGTACATCTGACTCTCCACTCGCATTAACTGTTGATGCAGGGACTCCATTCAAAAGGTCGGCAGTTCCTTTCCCCCCGTTTCCTATATTTACTGTAGTTTTAAATTAAAACATATTTTGCAACCTCACCTTATAAGATTGGAGTCACTTAAGGCGCAGGGTTTCGGCCCGAAACGTCGCCTATCTCCTTCGCTCCATAGATGCTGCTGCACCCGCTGAGTTTCTCCAGCATTTTGTGTAATCCTGGAGTCACTTAAGGCTGGAATATAAACATCTAAAGTGTTCTCTAGAGTCTGCAGCGAGAAACGGGAAGCGTTCAGGCACAAAAGGACGGAATGTAGAAGCAAGGAACTGCAAGCGCTGGTTTGTACATAAAAGGCACAAATTGCTGGAGTAACTCAGCGGGTCGGGCAGCATCTCTGGAGAAGGTGGACAGGTATCGTTTCGGGTCGAGACCCTTCCTCAGATAGATAGATAGATAGATAGATAGATAGATAGATAGATAGATAGATAGATAGATAGATAGATAGATAGATAGATAGATAGATAGATAGATAGATAGATAGATAGATAGATAGATAGATAGATAGATAGATAGATAGATAGATAGATAGATAGATAGATAGATAGATAGATAGATAGATAGATAGATAGTTCAACAAAAGACAAACAACATTGCTTGCGATGGGTTGAGATTTTTTGAAAATATATAAAGATGTTTTAAATCTGGAAGGAAGAAATCCAGAGAATGTTAGAAATATTCGTCGGGTCAGACGGCGTCTGCGACCAGCTGTTTCCACGATTTTCAGGTTTTATTACAATTAGTACGAGCTTTCTGTAGAGAAATTAAACGGAATATTTCGACAATATGCCCCTTCGCCGTGCAGTCTCTGTGAACGGCAAGAGGGGAATATTTTGGAATTGGATACGGAATTGGAACGGACCCCAACCAGTATCGCAGGCAAAAAGGCCCACTCGGCCCATCGCTCCCGTCTCGACTATCATTTACACGTGTACTAATCGTTGTATCCTTGATGTTTAATAAGGAACTGCAGATGCTGGAAATTCGAAGGTAGACAAAAATGCTGGAGAAACTCAGCGGGTGCAGCAGCATCTATGGAGCGAAGGAAATAGGCAACGTTTAGGGTCGCTGGAATTTATAGGGGGGATCTTATAGAGACTTACAGAATTCTCAAGGGGTTGGACAGGCTAGATGCAGGAAGATTGTTCCCGATGTTGGGGAAGTCCAGGACAAGGGGTCACAGTTTAAGGATAAGGGGGAAATCTTTTAGGACCGAGATGAGAAAAACATTTTTCACACAGAGAGTGGTGAATCTGTGGAATTCTCTGCCACAGAAGGTAGTTGAGGCCAGTTCATTGGCTATATTTAAGAGAGAGTTAGATGTGGCCCTTGTGGCTAAAGGGATCAGGGGGTATGGAGAGAAGGCAGGTACGGGATACTGAGTTGGATGATCAGCTATGATCATATTGAATGGCGGTGCAGGCTCGAAGGGCTGAATGGCCTCCTCCTGCACCTATTGTCTATGTTTCTATGAATGGGTGACGTTTTGTGGAGCGGGCAGTTTTGTTTGTCGCTGTGTTGTATTGTTTTAATTTGCGTGTAATCGGTGTGTTTTGCCATCCTGGATAGTTTGTGGAGATCTTTTACAGACCCAGACGAAATAAATTGTAACAAGCTTAATACATTTGTTGGTGGACAGAAATGCTGGAGAAACTCAGCGGGTGCAGCAGCATCTATGGAGCGAAGGAAATGGGCAACGTTTCGGCCCGAAACCCTTCTTCATACATTTGTTCTTCCCCAAATATATTCCAACCGATGTATTCCAAATTTTATTTTCAAGCGAGGCGACCTCGGCGCGGCTGGTGGAGGTTCGATCCTGACCTCGGCTGCTGCCTGTGTGGAGTTTGCACGTTATCCCGGTGACCGCGTGGGTTTTCTCCGGGTGTTGCGGACCCCACCCCTCCCCAAAAATAAATCGTACAGGTTTGTAGGCTAATTGTCTACTGTAAATCATCCCCAGTGTGTAGGGAGTGGATGAAAAGGTGAGATAACTTAGATCTAGTGTGAACAGTGTGAACTGGACACAAAGGGGCAGTTTCCATGTCTTAAATCTTTCAATCAATTAAAAAAGAATTTTAAATTTGGGTTAGGGGTTTTTTTTAAATGGGACTATCTTAATGGAGCATCTTGGTTGTCATGGACGAGACGGGCCGAAGGGCCTGACTCGATAACTCCAATTATAATCCAAACACAAAGTGCTGGAGCAACGCGGCGGGCCAGACAGCATCTGTGGAGGGAATGGGCAGAAGACTTATCGGGTCGGGAGCATGAATTATAAAGCAGCGAAACAGGCCACTCGGCCCGCCCTTCCCGCCTCAGCTACCACTTACACCCAGGAGGAGCTTGAGGCAGTCATCAAATCTTGAGGGAAGGGGTTGATTTCATAAGCCTCTTCTTCAGTCGTTTCCAATTGATTAAAAAAACGGCTAGGAAGAAACTGCAGATGCTGGTTTACACCAGAGCGGGGTTTTTTTTTAAATTGAAGATAAATTACATCTTACATAAATTACATAAATTACATTACCAAGTACATCTAAACCTTTTCTATCCATGTATTTGTTTAAGAAGGAACTGCAGATGCTGGAAAAATCGAAGGTAGACAAAAATGCTGGAGTGACTCAACGGTTCAGGCAGCATCTCTGGGGAACATGGATAGGTGACGTTCCGGGTCGGGACTGTCTAAAGAAGGGTCTCGACCCGAAACACGTCGCCTATCCCTTCGCTCCATAGACGCTGCCTCGCCCGCTGAGTTTCTCCAGCATTTTTGCCTACCTTCGATTTTTCCAGCATCTGCAGTTCCTTCTTAAACAAATACATGGATAGAAAAGGTTTAGGTGTATTTGGTGCCTTATCTTCAATTTAAAAAAAAACCCCGCTCGCCAGACGCACCGATTGTCTCAGCCAGAGGTGTGAGTCTAACGGGGAGGGGGGGGGGGAGAATCTTTGTTCTGGATTTGATTCGTTTGATCAATGAATCCTGTGGCGGAGTTGGGGTGGGGTGGCGACCCTTGTCTCTGGTTGAAATAACATAACGTGGCGTATGTCCGTCTGTCCACAGTGACCACCGCACCGGAGTTGGGTAGCGACTCGTCCGACTTGGGACCGGCCACCCAGGACACCCAGAGAAGCAGCGATGATGTCTTACATCAAACAACCACATTACGCCGTCAATGGTCTCACCCTCACCGGCTCGGGCATGGACCTGTTGCACTCGGCCGTCGGATACCAAAGTGAGTCCTTACAGCAGGAAAAGAGCTCTAGGGGCTAGTGGAGTCAAGGGATATGGGGAGAGGGCAGGCACGGGTTATTAATTGTTCTCTGCCACAGAAGGTAGTTGAGGCCAGTTCATTGGCTATATTTAAGAGGGAGTTAGATGTGGCCCTTGTGGCTGAAGGGATCAGGGGGTATGGAGAGAAGGCAGGTACAGGATACTGAGTTGGATGATCAGCCATGATCACATTGAATGGCAGTGCAGGCTCGAAGGGCCGAATGGCCTCCTCCTGCACCTATTTTCTATGAATCTATGAGAGAAGGCAGGTACGGGATACTGAGTTGGATGATCGGCCATGATCATATTGAATGGCGGTGCAGGCTCGAAGGGCCGAATGGCCTCCTCCTGCACCTATTGTCTATGTTTCTAAGTTTCTACATTTCGCTTGGCCAGCTTACAATCCAGCGGTATGAATGCTGTGTAAGAAGGAACTGCAGACGCTGGTTTAAACCGAAGGCTTGTATTCACTGGAGTTTAGAAGGATGAGGGGGGGGGGGATCTTATCGAAACATATAAAATTATAAAAGGACTGGACAAGCTAGAGGCAGGAAAAAATGTTCCCAATGTTGGGCGAGTCCAGAACCAGGGGCCACACAGTCTTAGAATAAAGGGGAGGCCATTTAAGACTGAGGTGAGAAAAAAACCTTTTCACCCAGAGAGTTGTGAATCTGTGGAATTCCCTGCCACAGAGGGCAGTGGAGGCCAAGTCACTGGATGGATTTAAGAGAGAGTTGGATAGAGCTCTAGGGGCTGGTGGAGTCAAGGGATATGGGGAGAAGGCAGGCACGGGTTATTGATAGGGGACGATCAGCCATGATCACAATGAATGGCGGTGCTGGCTCGGAGGGCCGAATGGCCTCCTCCTGCATCTATTTTCTGTGTTTCTTAAGATAGACACCAAAAATGCTGGAGTCACTCAGCGGGACAGGCAGCATCAGAATCAAGATTGAGGGAGGATATCGATTCTAAACGTCAACTATTCCTTCTCTCCAGAGGTGCTGTCTGACCCGCTGAGTCACTTTGTGTCTCTCTTCGGTTTGTCTACTGATTTCTCTAACTTCAAGTAACCCCTGTTCTCCAGAGATGTCGTATGTCCCGCTGAGTTACTCCAGCATTTTGTGTCTATTTTAGAAGAACCTACTTCCCCTGACAGGGAGAGCAAGCTTGTGAGGTTTGCAGCCTCCAGCACTAGGGAGCAAGGATCTGGTATTTGTATTTGGCCAGTTTGGACGCGATGGGTCGAATGGCCTCCTGTTTAAGTTTGGGTCCATCTCATTGGAACTCAAAACCCCCCTCTTGTGGATAAATAGTGGAGCTGCAGTTCAACTCCTCGAGGAAGAACAAGGGGCAAATGTGAGAGAATATTCACCAAACTATTACACCAGTGTAGACCAAGTGTTGACCCGACCATCACAGTGACATCCAGATACAGAGTCACAGAATGGTACAGCGCGGAAACAGGCCATTCAGCCCACCTTAGAAACATAGAAACATAGAAAATAGTTGCAGGAGTAGGCCATTCGGCCCTTCGAGCCTGCACCGCCATTCGGATAGTGCTGGAGAAACAACGGGTCAGGCACTTTCTCTGGAGAAAAATAATAGGGACCCCTCTTAGGGATCAGTCTGAAGAAGGGTCTGGACCCGAAAAGTCACCTATTTCTTCTCTCCAGAGATGCTGCCTGTCCCGCTGAGTTACTCCAGCATTTTGTGTCTATCTTACTCAAAGGGATGTTCTCCTTGTTAATATGGTGTAATAGACAATAGACAACAGACAATAGGTGCAGGAGGAGGCCATTCGGCCCTTCGAGCCTGCACCGCCATTCAATATGATCATGGCTGATCATCCAACTCAGTATCCCGTACCTGCCTTCTCTCCATACCCCCTGATCCCTTTAGCCACAAGGGCCACATCTAACTCCCTCTTAAATATAGCCAATGAACTGGCCTCAACTACCTTCTGTGGCAGAGAATTCCACAGACTCACCACTCTCTGTGTGAAAAAAAAATTCTCATCTCGGTCCTACAAGACTTCCCCCTTATCCTTAAACTGTGACCCCTTGTTCTGGAGTTCCCCAACATCGGGAACAATCTTCCTGCATCTAGCCTGCCCAACCCCTTAAGAATTTTGTACATTTCTATCAGAGCTTAGTTTAGAAATACAGTGTGGAAACAGGCCCTTCGGCCCACTGGGTCCGTGCTGACCAGCGATCACCCTGTACACTAGCACAATCCTACTAGGGACACTTTACAATTATACCCAGATGATTTAGCCTACAAACCTGCACGCCTTTGGTGTGTGGGAGGAAACCGGAGCACCCGGAGAAAACCCACGCAGGTCACGGGGAGAACGTGCAAACTCCACACAGACAGCACCCGTAGTCAGGTAGTTGAGGCCAGTTCATTGGCTATATTTAAGAGGGAGGTAGATGTGGTCCTTGTGGCTAAAGGGATCAGGGGGTATGGAGAGAAGGCAGGTACAGGATACTGAGTTGGATGATCAGCCATGATCACATTGACTGGCGGTGCAGGCTCGAAGGGCCGAATGGCCTCCTCCTGCACCTATTTTCTATGTTTTCTCTGAACCCGGGTCTCTGGCGCTCTGTGAGCTGTGGTGTCACCAGTACCTTGTCCGTTCTGACAATAGACACAAAGTGCTGGAGTAACTCAGTGGGTCAGGCAGCATCTCTGGAGAAAAGGTAATGGGTGACGTTTCAGGTCGGGACCCTTCTTCAGACTTCTTGTCCATACTGACCAACGGGTACCTTTCCATGCCGATCTCCCTCGGCCCACAACCTGCTACACCTGAGCAATTCCACACATCTTAAATGCTGTCTGAATCATCAGGCATCCCCTGTTCATCTATGGAGGCCTGGACTAGACCGTGACCTGCCCCTTTACTGATTGCTCCAATGACGGACTCTGTGTCCATCATGAATATTAGACAATAGACAATAGGTGCAGGAGGAGGCCATTCGGCCCTTCAAGCCAGCACCGCCATTCAACGTGATCATGGCTGATCATCCCCAATCAGTACCCCGTTCCTGCCTTCTCCCCATATCCCCTGACTCCGCTTTCTTTAAGAGCCCTATCTAGCTCTCTCTTGAAAGCATCCAGAGAACCGGCCTCCACCGCCCTCTGAGGCAGAGAATTCCACAGACTCACCACTCTCTGTGAGAAATAGTGTTTCCCCATCTCCGTTCCAAATGGCTTACCCCTTATTCTTAAACTGTGGCCCCTGGTTCTGGAAATATTGATGAAGCGGGATCATTTAAAGACATCACGAGTCTTCTAGTTCCATGCACAGATTGCCTCTCCTGCCCCTAATGGCGCCCACTCTCGCCGTGCTTATATTTTTGCCCTTAATATGCTTATGGAATACCTTCGGCTTTACCTTAATCCCATCCGCCAGTGATTTCTCATGACCCGTTAAGCCTTCCTAATTTCCTTTTTGAGCATCTCGCTGTATGTTCCGTGTTTAGTTCAGTTTAGAGATACAGCGCAGAAGCAGGCCCTTCACCCACCGAGTCCGCACCGACCAGCGATCCCCGCACACTAACACTACCCTACACACACGAGAGACAATTTACATTCATACCAAGACAATTAACCTACAAACCTGTATGTCTTTGGAGTGTGGGAGGAAACCGGAGCACCTGGAGAAAACCCACGTGGTCGCAGGGAGAATGTGCAAACTCAGTACAGACAGCGCCCGTAGTCAGGATCGAACCCGGGTCTCTGGCGCTGTAAGGAAGCAACTCTACCGCTGCGCCACAGTGCTGTCCTAAACTCTCTAAACTAAACTGAAGTGCGTTTGAAGAAGGGTCTTGACCCGAAACGTCACCCACTCCTCCTATCTAGAGACGCTCGCTGCCTGTCCTGCTGAGTTACTCCAGCATTTTGTGTCAATCTTCGGTTTAAACCAGCATCTGCAGTTCTGCCCCACACAATTGTCCTCCTTTCCCCGGTTGAACCCCTCCTCTCTGGGTCGTTACTGAAACCTAACCGGGGTGTGTTAGGTGGGCAGAACCCAAACACGCCCTGTGTCATTTTAAATAGTGTCTTCGACTGGAATGTCTCACGGCACCAAACTTCCACAAATCCGATTAACACATCAAAACATGGCAGAATTTCAATTAGGAATGCATAGGTATGGAACATCAAGAACCTCAAGCCTCAGAAGTGGATCATAACAAATTATAAAGAGTTTATTGGATCCAAGTGAGATATTACAAATGTTATGTTACCATTGATTTGACAAATACAATGCTTACATTTATTTTGAGAGGACTTTCGAGAGAGATTGGGGATGACCAGCCATGATCACATTGAATGGTGGCGCTGGCTCGAAGGGCCAAATGGCCTACTCCTGCACCTATTGTCTATTGTCTATTGTCTCTTGACTAGAATATAAAGACAGGGGTGGATTGCTGAGGATTTATTAGGTACTGGTTAGACCCCATTTGGGGTATTGTGAGCAGGTCTGAGCCCCATATCTGAGGAAGGATCTGCTGGTGTTGGAGAGGGTCCAGAGGAGGTTTACAAGATCGATCCCAGGAATGAGTGGGTTAACATATGATGAGCGTTTGACGGCACTGGGCCTGTAGTCGCTGGAGTTTAGAAGGTTGAGGGGGGACCTCTTTGAAACTTACCGAATAGTGAAAGACCTGGATAGAGTGGATGTGGAGAGGATGTTTCCACTGGTGGGAGAGTCTAGAACCAGAGGCCACAGTCTCAGAATTAAAGGTTGTATCTTTAGGATGCAAATGAGGAGGAATTTCTTTAGTCAGAAGGCGGTGAATCTGAGGGATTCATTGCCACAGACGGCTCAGTGCCTGTGGAAAGAATGGATAGATGGCATTTTGGGTCAGAGAGATCCTGGCGCAAAAGTGTTGTCTGTTCATTCCCTCCACAGATGCTGCCAGACCCGCTGAGTTCCTCCAGCACTGTGTTTTGTGTAAGATTCCAACATCTGAAGTTTCTTGTGTCTATTTATAAATTTGTTGGCTTCATTTATAGAATCATATGGAAATACACCATTGGAACAGGCCCTTCAGCCCACTGAATCCCTGCTGGCCCTCTATCACCTATTTGCACTGATCCCAAGAAGACTCTTCTGCCTATTAGATCCTCTTCACCTGTATCCACCTATCATTTGCCAGGCTTTGTCCTGCCCCCACCTCTCTCCAAATTTTCTCTCCAAAACTACAATCAGTCTAAAGAAACATAGAACATAGAAACATAGAAAATAGGTGCAGGAGTAGAGGCCATTTGGCCCTTCAAGCCTGCACCGCCATTCAATATGATCATGGCTGATCATCCAACTCAGTATCCCGTACCTGCCTTCTCTCCATACCCCCTGATCCCTTCAGCCACAAGGGCCACATCTAACTCCCTCTTAAATATAGCCAATGAACTGGCCTCAACTACCTTCTGTGGCAGAGAATTCCACAGATTCACCACTCTCTGTGTGAATTTTTTTTTCTCATCTCGGTCCTAAAAGACTTCCCCCTTATCCTTAAACTGTGACCCCGTGTTCTGGACTTCCCCAACATCGGGAACAATCTTCCTGCATCTAGCCTGTCCAACCCCTTAAGAATTTTGTAAGTTTCTATAAGATTCCCCCTCAATCTTCTAAATTCCAGCGAGTACAAGCCGAGTCTATCCAGTCTTTCTTCATATGAAAGTCCCGCCATCCCAGGAATCAGTCTGGTGAACCTTCTCTGTACTCCCTCTATGGCAAGAATGGCTTTCCATAAGAAGGGTCCGGACCTGAAAAGTCGCCTATCCATGTTCTCCAGTGCTGCTGCCTGATCTGCTGAGTTACTCCAGCACTTTGTCTTTGTTGTAAACCAGCACTTGCAGTTCCTTGTGGCTACACTTTCATGTCCACGAGCTGATTGAAAGTTTAAAACCTGCACCCTCCAGAGATAGAGAAACTAATCACGTAATTATATTATTCACATGTTTAGTTTAGTTTTGAGACACAGCGCGGAAACAGGCCCTTTGGGGCGCTGAGTCAGCACCGACCAGCGATCCCCCAACATTAACACTACCAAACACACACTAGATACAATTTTTACATGTTTTCCAAGCCATAGTAATTTAAAAAAATCTGTACGTCTTTGGAGCGGGGGAGGGTACCGAAGATCTAGGAGAAAATCCGCACAGGCTACGGGGAGAACGTGCAAACTCCATACAGACAGCACCTGTAGCCAGGATCGAACCCGGATCTCTGGACGATCAGCCATGATCACATTGAATGGCGGTGCTAGCTTGAAGTGCCGAATGGCCTCCTCCTGCACCTATTGTCTATTACCGTGAGGACTTTCATATGAAGAAAGACTGGATAGACTCGGCTTGTACTCGCTGGAATTTAGAAGATTGAGGGGGGATCTTATAGAAACGTACAAAATTCTTAAGGGGTTGGACAGGCTAGATGCAGGAAGATTGTTCCCGATGTTGGGGAAGTCCAGAACAAGGGGTCACAGTTTAAGGATAAGGGGGAAGTCTTTTAGGACCGAGATGAGAAAAACATTTTTCACACAGAGAGTGGTGAATCTGTGGAATTCTCTGCCACAGAAGGTAGTTGAGGCCAGTTCATTGGCTATATTTAAGAGGGAGTTAGATGTGGCCCTTGTGGTTAAAGGGATCAGGGGGTATGGAGAGAAGGCAGGTACAGGATACTGAGTTGGATGATCAGCCATGATCACATTGAATGGCGGTGCAGGCTGGAAGGGCCGAATGGCCTCCTCCTGCACCTATTGTCTATTGTCTATTGCCGTGAGGCAGTTGCACAACCACTACGCCGCTTGTTGTAATTAAAATTTTATTTTGTTTCAACAACATTGCCTGGAAGTGATGCAAGGTACATTGGCAGCAGAGTGGTTAAGTAATTGGCTTTGTATGTAGAGGCTCTGGGAGCATGGGCTCACGTTCCACGGCAACAATTAAAGTTAATGAAATGTGTAATAAATGGAGCTGGTTTTCGTGAGTGCCAGAATGTGGTTACAGCCTCAGTTGGTTCATGGGAAGGAGATTCACTCTTGTTACCTCTTCTTAAAGTTTTGTTTAGTCCAGAGATACAGCGCACTCCCTTCGGCCCATCGAGTCCGTGCCAACCCGCGTTCCCTGTACACTAGCACTATCCTACACACACACACGAGGGACATTTTGCAACCAAAGCCAATTAACCTACAAACCTGTGCGTCTTTGGAATTTGGGAGGAAACCGGAGATCCCAAGGAAAACCCCCGAGGTCACGGGGAGAATGCACAAACTCCATACAGACAGGCACCCGTAGTGAGGATCGAACCCGGGTCTCTGGCGCTGCGAGGCAGAAACTCTAACCCTTCGCCACCGTGTCGTACCTAAACATATCAGTCACATAGCACTGAAACAGGCCCTTCGGCCCAACTCGCCCATGCTGGCCAAGATGCCTGACTTAAGCCAGTCCCATTTGCCTGTGTTTGCCCCCGATCCCTCTAAACCTTTCCTATCAAACGTTCTCTTCAAGTCAGCGAGTCATTCAGCAGGAAAAGAGGCCCTTCGGCCCAACTGGTCCATGTTGCCCCATCTAAGCCTCATTTGCCTGCGTTTGGCCCACATATAGCACCTGCCTCAACCATTTCCTCTGGCAGCTCATTCCATATGCCTGCCACCCTCAGTGTGACTAAGTTGCCCCTATAGTTCCTATTAAATCTTTCCCCTCCCACCTTAAACCTATGCCTCAAGTTCTTGAACACCCTAAAAAAATGCTCTATGCTGTCACCCATTATCTCCCATTATCACTCACACAAGCCTGTACATGTCCAACCTGTACATTACTTCACAGACGCACTAGAGTGTAAGAGATTAGTGGTGGCACGCACGGTGGCGCAGCGGGTAGAGCTGCTGCCTTACAGCGCCAGAGACCCGGGTTCAATCCTGACCACGGGGGTTCTTCTTCTTCTGTCGTACGTCTTTTAGACCTGCGAGCCAGGCCAACGTGTCATCGTCCAGGTCAATCGGACCTCGTTCACCATTCGGGGGCCGGTGTTTGGGGCAACTGGTGACGATGTTCTCCACTGTCTGCGTTGGGTCCCCACACTCGCAGGAGGCGCCCGCTAGTCCACGAGGCCCCACCTCTTCATCGCTACTCCACAGCGTCCGACGCCTGTCCTCAAGCGGTTGAGGGTTGTCCACTGCTTTCGGGGCAGGTCCTGGCCAGGGACGTCCAAGGGGTCATCGATGTAATGGCGTAGCCTAAATGTTCCCGCTGACTTCCACTGGTCTCTCCATCTCGTCTTGACCCAGGTACAAACGTACAGACTCCGTACAGATAGTTGTTCTATCTGGGACATATGACAATAAAACACTCTTGACTCGACTCTTGATAACCCCCGTGGTTTTTTGCAGACCGCTAAAGTGACCACGGGGTTATCTATCTGTACGGAGAACAACTATCTGTACGGAGTTTGTACGTTCTCCCCGTGACCTGCGTGGGTTTTCTCCAAGATCCTCAGTTTCCCCCCACACTCCAAAGACGTACAGGTTTGTAGGTTAATTGGCTTGGTAAGAATGTAAAGTCGTCCCCAGTGTGTGTCGGACGGTGGGGATCGCTGGTCGGTGCGGACTCGGTGGGTCGAAGGGCCTGTTTCTGCGCTGTATCTCTAACCTAAACTATCTCTCCGACCTACCCGCATTCACACGACACGCACCCTCACACTACACTCCTACACACTCAGTACCCGCAGTGACGTTTAAACCTCTGTCAAACCCCAGTCAAGCTTTCTACGATTTTATTCAAAAATCAACATTCCTCTCAACTAAGCTCTTAATCGCTCAAACATTAACTCCAGAGTAAAAAGAAGGAAACTAATAATTCATTACCTATCATTAATTCTAATTGCAGATTAAACCATATTTGTATAAAGGGCAATTAGGGACAGGCAGAGATTGGAGGGATATAGGTCACATGTAGGCAGAGGGAGTTAGTTTAACGGCATTTGGTATAGCATGGACATTGTGGGCTGAAGGGCCTGCTCTGTACTGTACTATTCCATGTTCTATGAGCCCCTAGTGTGTATTTTGCTGGATAACTCTACATTTTAATGAAATTTCGCCATTCTATTAATGAATGACTGGATTCACAAAACACTTTCCCAGGTAACGAAGTCTAGTTACTGCTGCGATGTGGGAAACACAACAGCCAAATGGTACACAGGAAGAGACCACAATCTCTCTCCTAGTGTCAGGATAGTGGGTGGTGCAGCGGGTAGAGTTGCTGCCTTACAACGCCAGAGACCCGGGTTCGATCCTGACTACGGGTGCTGTCTGAACGGAGTTTGCACGTTCTCCCCGTGGTTCAGGAATAGCTGCTTCCCCACAGCCATCGAGCTATTAAACCTGGCTCGGACAAAGCTCTGAACATTAATAGCCCATTATCTGTTATTTGCACTTTATCAGTTTATTTATTCATGTGTGTATATATTTATATAATGGCATATATTCTCTGCCACAGAAGGTAGTTGAGGCCAGTTCGTTGGCTATATTTAAGAGGGAGTTAGATGTGGCCCTTGTGGCTAAAGGGATCAGGGGGTATGGAGAGGTACGGGATACTGAGTTGGATGATCAGCCATGATCATATTGAATGGCGGTGCAGGCTCGAAGGGCCGAATGGCCTCCTCCTGCACCTATTTTCTGTTTCTATACGGACACACTGATCTGTTCTGTAGTCAACGCCTGCTATGTTCTATTGTGCTGAAGCAAAGCAAGAATGTCATTGTCCTATCGGGGACACACGACAATAAACTCACTTGACTTGATTCTTGATTTGACCGTGTGGGTTTTCTCCGGGTGCTCCGGTTTCCTCCCACCCTCCAAAGAAATAGAGGATTATCGGTTAATTGGCTTTGGTAAAATTGTTAAAAAAAATAGTGGAAGCGGACGCTTCGATCCACTGAGTCCGTGCCAACCAGCGACCCCCGCACATCTGCACTATCCTTCGTGCGCTGGGAACAACTTACCCTTATACCGAAGCCAATTAACCGACAAACCTGGGAAGAAACCGGAGCACCCGGAGAAAACCCACATGGTCACAGGGAGAAAATAACGAGCAGCGAGAACGTACCGACAGCACCCGCAGTCAGGATCGAACCCGGGTCTCTGGCGCTGTGAGGCAGCAGCTCTAACCGCTGGCCACCGTGCCGCCCGGTATTAATCAATCAATCGATTCGTCAATAGTTGGGATTGATGTGTGCTTATTGTCCCGTGTACCGAGGTACAGTGACTGGTTAGCACACAACTTTTGTTGCATGCTAACCAGTCAGCAGACAGTCGATCTGTCGCCTCCCTTTGATCTGGTATTTTGTTGGTTCACATATAACCATATAACCATATAACAATTCCAGCACGGAAACAGGCCCTCTCGGCCCTTCCAGTCCGTGCCGACCATTTGTTTTCCCCTAGTCCCATCTACCTGCACTCAGACCATACCCCTCCATTCCCTTCCCGTCCATATACCTATCCACTTTACTTTTAAATGTTAAAATCGATCCTGCCTCCACCACTTCTGCTGGAAGCTGATTCCACACAGCCACCACCCTCTGAGTAAAGAAGTTCCCCCTCACGTTACCCCTAAACTTCCGTCCCTTAATTCTCATGTCATGCCCTCTTGTTTGAATCTTCCCTACCCTTAATGGAAAAGCTTCTCCACGTCAACTCTGTCTATCCCTTTCATCATTTTAAAGACCTCAATCAAGTCCCCCCCTTAACCTTCTGCGCTGCAAAGAATAAAGACCTAACTTGTTCAACCTTTCTCTGTAACATAGTTGCTGGATCCCAGGCAACATTCTAGTAAATCTCCTCTGTACTCTCTCTATTTTGTTGACATCCTTCCTATAATTAGGCGACCAAAATTGTACACCATACTCCAGAATTGGTCTTACCAATGCCTTGTACAATTTTAACATTACTTCCCTACTCCTATATTCAATGCTCTGATTTATAAAGGCCAGCACACCAAAGGCTTTCTTTACCACCCTATCTACATGCGATTCCACCTTCAGGGAACTATGCACAGTTATTCCTAGATCCCTCTGTTCCACAGCATTCCTCAATTCCCTACCATTTACCATGTACGTCCTATTTTGATTTGTCCTGTCCATGCTTGATCAATGGTGTTTTATCATTAATGTTTTATTATTATTAATGTTTTGTGTTTTCTGAGTCATTCGTAACTGTCACTGTGTGTCATGTTGCTACTTGTGGACGGAGCACCAAGGCAAATTCCTTGTATGTGAATACTTGGCCAATAAACCTACTTATTTACTTTGCACAGTATAGATACATGATAAGGGAACAACGTTTCGAGCAAGGTACAACCAGTAAAGTCCGAGTCAAGGGTCACCAATGAGGTAGATGGTAGTTGGGTGGCACTGCTGTCTGGTTGTGGTAGGATGGTTCAGTCGCCTGATAACAGCTGGGAAGAAGTTGCAAATGTAACGAGGCGCCCTTATTCTTGTCACAGCGACTCCGCGGAAACAGCGCAGGGAGCGAACCACCTTCACGCGGGCTCAGCTGGACATCCTGGAGTCCCTCTTCGCCAAGACCCGCTACCCTGACATCTTCATGCGGGAGGAGGTCGCTCTGAAAATCAACCTGCCAGAGTCCAGAGTTCAGGTAAGATGTGACTTCGACGCACACACCTTACTCGAGGGGGTGTGCGGGAAGGAACTGCAGACGCTGGTTTAAACCGAAGATAGACACAAAAGGCTGGAGTAACTCAGCGGGTCAGGCAGCATCTCTGGAGAGAAAGGAATGGGTGACATTTCGGGTCAGGACCCCTCTTCGGGACCCGTCTGAAGAAGGGTCTCGACCCGAAACATCACCTACAGAGATGCTGAGTCCCACTAAACATCTCCAGCTATCTCTTTCTTTCTGTCTCTCTCTCTCTGACCACTCTGTGACCATGTGTGTGTGTGTGTGTGTGTGTGTGTGTGTGTGTGTGTGTGTGTGTGTGTGTGTGTGTGTGTGTGTGTGTGTGTGTGTGTGTGTGTGTGTGTGTGTGTGTGTGTGCGTGTGTGTGTCTGTGTGGTGTGTGTGTGTGTGTGTGTGTGTCTGTGTGTGTGTGTGTGCGTGTGTGTGTCTGTGTGTGTGTGTGCGTGTGTGTGTGTGGTGTCTGTGCGGTGAGTGTGTGTGTGTGTGTGGTGAGTGTGTGTGCGTGTGTGGTGTGGTGTGTGTGTGTGCGTGTGTGTGTGTGTGTGTGTGTGTGTGCGTGTGTGGTGTGTGTGTGTGGTGTGTGTGTGGTGTGGTGTGTGCGTGCGTGCGTGTGTGTGTGTGCGTGTGCGTGTGTGTGTGTGTGTGTGTGCGTGTGTGTCTGTGTGTGTCTGTGTGGTGTGTGTGTGTGTGCGCGTGTGTGTGTGTGTGTGTCTGTGTGGTGTGTGTGTGTGTGCGTGTGTGTGTCTGTGTGTGTGTGTGCGTGTGTGTGTGTGTGTCTGTGCGGTGAGTGTGTGTGTGTGTGTGGTGAGTGTGTGTGCGTGTGTGGTGTGGTTGGTGTGTGTGCGTGTGTGGTGTGTGTGTGTGTGTGTGTGCGTGTGTGCGTGTGTGATGAGTGTGTGTGTGTGTGTGTGTGTGTGTGTGTGTGTGTGTGTGTGTGTGTGTGTGTGTGTGTGTGTGTGTGTGTGTGTGTGTGTGTGTGTGTGTGTGTGTGTGTGTGTGTATGTGTGTGTGTGGTGTGTGTGTGTGTGTGTGTGTGTGTGTGTGTGTGTGTGGTGTGTGGTGTGTGCGTGCATCTGTGTGTCTCCTCTCTCTCTTTCTCCCCGAGCCTCTGTGAGTCCAACCTTCTCTGTAAACAAAAAGCTGGAGAAACTCAGCGGGTGCAGCAGCATCTAAGGAGCGAAGGAGATAGGCGACGTTTCGGGCCGAGACCCTTCTTCAACGAAGGGTCTCGGCCCGAAACGTCGCCTATCTCCTTCGCTCCTTAGATGCTGCTGCACCCGCTGAGTTTCTCCAGCTTTTTGTGTACCCTCGATTCTCCAGCATCTGCAGTTCCTTCTTTAAAACTTCTCTGTAAAGCCTTGTTTGACGTCCCATTAGGCTCATCCCCTTTGAACAGCCAAGCTCCCTGGAGTAACGCTGCAGATCCAAGCCCAGCAGCCCGTCAGAGACGGAGGCGGCGGTGTGACGGGCTGCCCCGTTGCGGCACATTAGCAACTGAACCGGCCTCCTTCTGCTCGATTGATCTTGCCACTTCTCCCTCTGCCAAAGCAGGGGAGAGGACGGTGGGACATCGAGCTCCGTGCAGCCACACGCTCTCCCCTGACTGCTTGTTCTGACAAGTTCTGTTCAGGAACAGGTTTAAATCATCACCATCAATAAATATAACTTGTGGAACTGCAGTTTGCATTTTGCCTCAGGCGCTTGGGTTAACTGTAAACTCTGAATGATTTCAGAGGATTATCATTTCAAACACCCTTTTAATAATTGGGGTGAATTAGACTTGCCGAAATCTTACGATGCCATTCTGCCCATTATGTCCATGTTGGTCTAATGAAATGCATGACAGACGGATAGTGCTGGAGAAACAGCGGGTCCGGCACCTTCTCTGGAGAAAAATAATAGGGACCTCTCTTCGGGATCAGTCTGAAGAAGGGTCTGGACCCGAAACGTCACCTATTTCTTCTCTCCAGAGATGCTGCCTGTCCCGCTGAGTTACTCCAGCATTTTGTGTCTATCTTACTCAAAGGGATGTTCTCCTCGTTAATATGGCGTAATAAAACATAGAAACATAGAAATTAGGTGCAGGAGTAGGCCATTCAGCCCTTCGAGCCTGCACCGCCATTCAATATGATCATGGCTGATCATCCAACTCAGTATCCCGTACCTGCCTTCTCTCCATACCCCCTGATCCCTTTAGCCACAAGGGCCACATCTAACTCCCTCTTAAATATAGCCAATGAACTGGCCTCAGCTACCTTCTGTGGCAGAGAATTCCACAGATTCACCACTCTTTGTGTGAAAAAAAAATTCTCATCTCGGTCCTAAAAGACTTCCCCCTTATCCTTAAACTGTGAGCCCTTGTTCTGGACTTCCCCAACATCGGGAATAATCTTCCTGCATCTAGCCTGTCCAACCCCTTAAGAATTTTGTACGTTTCTATAAGATCCCCCCTCAATCTTCTAAATTCTAGCAAGTACAAGCCGAGTTTATCCTCATGCCGGTTTAACCGTCCCGTTGCAGGTGTGGTTCAAGAACCGACGGGCCAAGTGCCGCCAACAGCAGCAGCAGACGAGCGGCCAGGCCAAGACTCGGCCGGCCAAGAAGAAGAACTCCCCGGCCAGGGAGACGGGCTCGGAAACAGCGGGCGGCGGCCACTACAGCCCCACTCCGCCGTGTGCCGGGATCACCGCCAGCACCACCTCCAACGCCACCGTGTCCATCTGGAGCCCGGCCTCCATCTCGCCCATCCCGGACCCGCTCTCCTCCACCGCCTCCTGCATGCAGCGGTCAGCCACCTACCCTATCACCTACAGCCAGGCCCAGGGCTACGGCCAGAGCTACACCGGCTCCACCTCCTACTTCAGCGGCTTGGATTGTGGCTCCTACCTTTCCCCCATGCACCCCCAGCTCTCTGCCCCCAGCTCGGCGCTCAGTCCGCTGGGCACCCCCTCCATGGGAGGCCACCTGAGCCAGTCCCCGGCCTCTCTCTCCGCCCAAGGCTACGGCTCCGCTGGTCTGGGCTTCAGCACCGTCGACTGCTTGGACTACAAGGACCAAAGCTCCTCCTGGAAGCTAAACTTCAGCGCGGCCGATTGCCTAGACTACAAGGACCAGACCTCCTGGAAGTTCCAGGTCTTGTAAAGCCACCCGGAGATCCACCACTGCCCCATCCCCCCACCAAACCCCCCTCTCGAGCCCAAGCAACGCAAATCCAGGAAGGCGTGAGAGGCCAGTGAAACCATCTCAACATCTACCCTGCAAAGCCAGTGGAAACAACTCAACATCTACCCATCTCCGAGACCCTCCAAAGCCTCACCCTAAACCAAACGGTGTCACAAGTTGTGCAAAGGAGTTTCAGAAGCAACGGCCATTCCAGTTGAAGGTTGAAGATTGACACAAAATGCCGGAGTAACCCAGCAGGACAGGCAGCGTCTCTGGAGAGAAGGAACGGGCGGCGTTTCAGATCGAGACCCGAAACACCACCCGAACGTTCCTTCCCTCCAGGGATGCTGCCTGCCCCGCTGAGTTACTCCAGCGTTTCGTGTCTACCTTCGGTTTTATCCAGCGTCTGCGGTTCCTTCCGACGCCTGTGAAGATAGATCTCATCTGACCATGTGCCGGGCTGTGCAGGGGGGTCCATGCTGGCCAGAACTTTGCAAACGAGACCTCAACGATCCTTGAACTATCTCCGGGAAGTCTGTCCTGCTTCATTTCCCACCTCCCACACTCTCAACGAACTGCTGCCCTCCGGATACTTTGAGGGGAAATGATTTTTTTCCCCAGTCGGTGAACTATTGACCAGAACCGTCTCGTTTACTCTTTGCAATCAAGAAGGACAGATATCGGAAAGAAGGGCAGCCATGACAGACTAACAAACGACACTGTTCCATCAACGTTGCTGAATTGCTGAGAGAAAGAGTCTGGCTGAAGAGTTGGGTTCGTGGGAACATTTAGTCTGGTTTTCCCTAGTCTTAAGGACCTGTCCCACCTGGCCCTCGCGACTGCCAGGGACGGGTTTTAATTGAATTCACCTACGACACCTGGCGACAAACTACGACAACGCAATTGTCTCCACTATTGCCGTGAATTGTTCAACATGTTGAACATTTTGCGGCAGTGGCATGTAGTTGCCTAAGTGGGACAGGTTAGGAAGTCTCCCTCTCTCGATAAGTCTCTTGCTCTGTTTTTTGTGCGTGTGTGTGTGTTTTGTTTCATTTTATTTTTGGGGTCATTTTAACAACTGAAGAATGACCTTAGAAGCTCATTAAACGCAATTGTCCGCGAGCTGTGGACTTGGGCTTGTTAGATGAGTGTGTGAGAGGAGTGGTCACGTTTAGCATTTCTGTAGGAACACACGGTCTCACTCAGGGGATGTTTACAACTGTGTGTTATTTAGTCAGAGAGAAGGGGTGGCATGCTATTTAGATGATGCAATTGCACCAGTTCCTCTCATTGTATTTTTGTAAAGACAGCCACCTTGTCCCGAAGGTGTGTGTGTGACCAGAAGACATAACAGCAGAATTAGGCCATTCAGCCCATCGAGTCTACTCCGCCATTCAATCGTGGCTGATCTATGTCTCTCTCTCAACCCCCATTTCTCCCTGTAACATTTGACAGCCAAAGAAACCTATCAAACTCCGCTTCAAACATACCAGTCGATTTGGCCTCCGCAGCCGCTTGTGGTAAAGAATTCCACAGATTCACCACCGTCTGACGAAAGGAATTCGTCCCCCTTCCTCATCTCCTTTCTAAAGGCACGTCCTTTCATTCTGAGGCTGTGCCCTCTGATCCTAGACTCTCCCACTAGTGGAAACATCCTCTCCACATCCACTTTGTCCAGGCTGTTGTGCTGGATTTTGAGCGGTAGACACAAAATGCTGGAGTAACTCAGCGGGTGAGGCAGCATCTCCGGAGAGAAGGAATGGGCGAGGTTTCGGGGTTGAGACCCAGCGGGTCCTTCTCTCCCCATTCCTTCTCTCTCCAGCGATGCTGCCTCACCCGCTGAGTTACTCCAGCATTTTGTGTCTACCTTCAATTTAAACCAGCATCTGCTGTTCTTTCTTACTCCCTGTTTGTGTGCAGGGACCTCCTTTTAAGGTTTACACGGAAAGCAATATTTTTTTTTAAGAGACTGACCTCTCCTTCATAGACCTTATTGGAATCAGGTTGGGAAGGCTTTTCGAGAAGTGTTCATACAAGCTGGGCATCACCCCAGGCAACTGGGCAGCACGGTGGCATGGGGGTAGATTTGCTGTCTTATAGCTTGCTACACCGGAGACCCCGGTTCGATCCTGACTACCGGTGCTGTCTGTACCTTCTCCCCGAGACTGCGTGGGGTTTCTCCAAGAACTTTGGTTTCCTCCCACATTCCAAAGACGTGAAGGTATGTAGGCGAATTGGCTTGGTATGAATGTAAAAATTGCCCCTAGTGCGTGTCGGATAGGGTTTATATGAAGGGATCGCTGGTCGCTGTGGAATTGGTGTTCCCGCGCTGTACCTCTAAAAACTAAAAACTACAGAAATGCAGTGGTTTGTTGTTTAACTGCTGGGGGATGCTGTTGAAGATGAGGATTGGATCAGGGACAATCAGATCGCTGGTCCTGTGAGTGGAGGTTTCCAGTTGGGCTTGGCACCCATTGTTCTGATGTGGACCTACAGCACAGTGCCACAGCTAGTAGAGACGTGCCAGAGACCCGGGTTCAATCCTGACCTCGGGTGCTGTGTCTGCGTGGAGTTTGCACGCTCTCCCTGCGGCTGCGGGAGTTTCCCCCGGTATTTCCCCCACATCCCACTTCCCAAAGACATACGGGTTTGTAGGTTAATCGGCCCTCTGTAAATTGCCCTTAAGTGTGTAGGGGGCGGATGAGAAGGTGGGATTACGTAGAACTAGTGTGAACGGGTGACCGATGGTCGGCGATGGTAGACTCGATGGGCCAAAGGGCCTGTTTCCACGCTGTATCTCCAAACTAAACACAAACCAACCACCAGTGACAATCTCTCCTTCATATGAAGCTGTATCTTATATATTTGTATTAAAAAAAAAGCTTAATAAATAGAACAGCAATAATTAAAAAATGAATAGAACATTTCATCCAGTGATTAAAAAAAAAGACTTTTACACTGGGGATTAAGTCAGTCATTTTTGTCAGTTAAATTGTTTTTAGTGTTATTTTAAAGCATTAAAAAAAAACCGTAACCCTTCATAGCAGTAATTATTTTGCTTAGGAAATATGTGGTAACTACTTAGCATGAAATAGGCTTTGCACAGATATTTTACAAAGGATATTTATTGGTTTAGTTGTGAGGAAACGCTGCTGTACATATCTCGAAATGTATGTGATTTTTGTTCCATTGTTAACGAACGATGCGAAAGACAAGGTTGGAATAACATGCAAGGAAAATAAAGCAAGATCTTGCAAACAACTGGAGTCAACCTGGTGTTTCTTTCTGTGGTGACGGAGCACCCAGCAGTAGGTGGGCAGTCCCGGTGGAGCAGCGGGAGAGCTGCTGCCTTAGAGTGCCTGCAACGCCGGAGACCCCGGGTTCGATCTCAACAGCGGGCGCCTGTCTGTACGGAGTTTGCACGTTCTCCCCGTGACCTGCGTGGGTTTTCTCCAAAATCTCCGCTTTCCTCCAACATTCCACAGGTTCGTAGGTAAATTGGCTTGGTGTAAGTGTAAATTGTCCCCAGTGTGTGTAGGGTAGTGTTAACGTGCGGGGATCGCTGGTCGGCGCGGACCCAGTGGGCCGAAGGGCCTGTTTCCGTGCTGTATCTCTAAACTAAACTATTCGTGGCACTGCTGTTGGAGCCACAGCCCCACAGATCTTCATTTTCCTCCCACACTCCAAAGACGTACAGGTTTGTAGGTAAGATTGTCGAGGGTTTGGACAAGCTAGAGGCAGAAAACATGTCCCCGATGTTGGGGGAGTCCAGAACCAGGGGCCACACAGTTTAAGAATAAGGAGTAAGCCATTTAGAACGGAGATGAGGAAACACTTTTCCTCACAGAGAGTGGTGAGTCTGTGGAATTCTCTGCCTCAGAGGGCGGTGGAGGCCGTTCTCTGGATGCTTTCAAGAGAGAGCTAGATAGGGCTCTTAAAAATAGCGGAGTCAGGGGATATGGGGAGAAGACAGGAACGGGGTACTGATTGGGGATGAACATCATTGAATGGCGGTGCTGGCTCGAAGGGCCGAATGGCCTACTCCTGCACCCATTGTCTATTGATCTAACCTTCTAGTCCAGGAACGGGGTACTGATTGGGGACGATCAGCCATGATCACATTGAATGGCGGTGCTGGCTCGAAGGGTCGAACGGCCTCCTCCTGCACCTATTGTCTATTGTCTATTAATTGGTATAAGTGTAAATCGTCCCTAGTGTGTGTAGGGTAGCATTGTGCGGGCATTGCTGGTCGGTGCGGGCTCCGTGGGCCGAAGGGCCTGTTTCCTCGCCGCATCTCTAAACTAAACTAAGTAGTGGGCGCAGTCGTGCAGCGGGTAGAACTACTGCCACAGAGTGGGGTCGATAACGATGGGACTGGGTCCACATGGACAGTGGTCGCGCTGTCCATGATAGGCTTGGGTCAGGCCCTGGTTTATTCTTGAATATCTTTTTTTTTAGATTAGTTTAGAAATACAGCGCCAAAACAGGCCCTTTGGCCCACAGAGTCCGCGCCGATCTGTGATCCCCGCGCACTAAAAAGTGTGAAATAAGCTTCTTGCCTTCCGTGCCCTCAAGGGCGGTTGCGAGAGGTGGCCCCAGGAGCACAAAGACTGCCAGACGCCGGGGAGGCAACGAGAGGGACGATGCTTCGTGGAATCATAGAAACATAGACAATAGGTGCAGGAGGAGGCCATTCAGCCCTTCGAGCCAGCACCGCCATTCATTGTGATCATGGCTGATCATCTCCAATCAATAACCCGTGCCTGCCTTCTCCCCATCTAACCATATAACAATTACAGCACGGAAACAGGCCCTCTCGGCCCTTCCAGTCCGTGCCGACCATTTGTTTTCCCCTAGTCCCATCTACCTGCACTCAGACCATACCCCTCCATTCCCTTCACGTCCATATACCTATCCACTTTACTCTTAAATGTTAAAATCGATCCTGCCTCCACCACTTCTGCTGGAAGCTCATTCCACACAGCCACCACCCTCTGAGTAAAGAAGTTCCCCCTCACGTTACCCCGAAACCTCTGTCCCTTAATTCTCATGTCATGCCCTCTTACCCTTGACTCCACTAGCTTCTAGAGATCTATCTAACGCTCTTAAATCCATCCAGTGTCCTGGCCTCCACTGCCCTCTGTGGCAGGGAATTCCATAAATTCATAACTCTCTGGGTGAAAAAGTTTTTTCTCACCTCAGTCTTAAATGACCTCCCCTTTATTCTAAGACTGTGGCCCCTGGTTCTGGACTCGCCCAACATTGGGAACATTTTTCCTGCATCTAGCTTGTCCAGTCCTTTTATAATTTTATATGTTTCTATAAGATCCCCCCCTCATCCTTCTAAACTCCAGTGAATACAAGCCTAGTCTTTTCAATCGTTCCTCATATGCCGGTCCCGCCATCCCAGGGATCAATCTGGTGAACCTACGCTGCACTGCCTCAATCACAAGGATGATCCAGACCAGGGCGATGACCGGTGTCCCTGCGGCAGCCTGGGGCTCGCTGGGATCGTGCCCCGCTCGAGGAGACAAAGTGGACTTTGGAAATGGCGGCAAAACCTGTCCACTTGTGCATGTGGTCTCAGTGGACTATCTCTGTATACTTTGTACTAATCAGGGATTGTGCTTAGGAACCATAATACTTCAGTGAGCTGCAGGGAAAAGCAGACCGTGTGTCTGCACAGGTGACAATAAAGCACTGTTGACCATTGAATGTTGACCGTCGACCATGTATGTTGGCATTCGTAGCAAAAGGATTTGAGTCTAGGAGCAGGGAGGTTCTACTGCAGTTGTACAGGGCCTTGGTGAGGCCACACCTGGAGTATTGCGTACAGTTTTGGTCTCCTAATCTGAGGAAAGACATTCTTGCCATATTGCGAGGACAGAGAAGGTTCACCAGACTGATTCCTGGGATGGCAGGACGTCCATATGAAGAAAGACGGGATAGACTCGGCTTGTACTCGCTAGAATTTAGAAGATTGAGGGGGGATCTTATAGAAACGTACAAAATCCTTAAGGGGTTGGGCAGGCTAGATGCAGGAAGATTGTTCCCGATGTTGGGGAAGTCCAGAACAAGGGGTCACAGTTTAAGGATAAGGGGGAAGTCTTTTAGGACCGAGATGAGAAGGATGGAGAGTGGTGAATCTGTGGAATTCTCTGCCACAGAAGGTAGTTGAGGCCAGTTCATTGGCTATATTTAAGAGGAAGTTAGATGTGGCCCTTGTGGCTAAGGGGATCGGGGGTATGGAGAGAAGGCAGGTACGGGATACTGAGTTGGATGATCAGCCATGATCATATTGAATGGCAGTGCTGGCTCGAAGGGCCGAATGGCCTCCTCCTGCAGCTATTTTCTATGTTTCTATGTAAAGACCATTAACTATTGTCCATTGTACATTCGGCCTCATGTGCAAGACTCACCAGGAAACAGAGGCAGTGAGTGGAGAAACGGACAGAAAGAAGCTCATGCACCTCATTGCGATTACCCAAGCCGCCCTGGTTTTAAGTTCCACTCCGTCCCGCTTTGTAATCTGTCCCCAGTGACATTCAAAATACATTAGTGCACTAATCCCGTGATGTGAAGACATGTGACCAGCTGGCAGCCTCGATAAATGTGGCCCACTTTCGTAATCCCCAGCAGCATTAAAATGCATCCTGTCTCAAAATATCACAAGGCCCAGGATATTTAAAGGGGTGGAGTAATGTGAAAACAAAGAACAGAGAGCGGTAAGGTGCAGGAACAGGCCCTTCAGCCCACAAGGTCATTGTCCAACATTTTCATCTTCTTTCGTGTGGCGTGCGCAGCCTAAAGTTGTCGGACAACTTGTTCTATTTGATCTTCCGTTTGTGCACGTCGAGTTGATTGCATTAGTCGAAACAGGGCGGACCACGTGAAGGTTGCAATCTCCCACCCCCAGTGTCAAACATGATGCATAGTTAAACTGAAGATAGACACAAAATGCTGGAGGAACTCAGCGGGACAGGCAGCATCTCTGGAGAGAAGGAATGGGTGACGTTTCGGGTCGAGAACCTTCTTCAGACTGACGTCAGGGGGGGAGCGAGATAGATAAGATAAGGAAGTGTGAAGGTGTGAAAACAGGGCAAAGGGAATGGAGATCAAGGAAAATGTGGAATAGATTGGTAGGTTAGAATAAAGGGGAAAATGTTAAAGAAGGAACTGCAGATGCTGGAAAATCGAGGGTAGACATAAAGCTGGAGAAACTCAGTGGGTGCAACAGCATCTAAGGAGCGAAGGAGATAGGCGACGTTTCGGGCCGAAACTCTTCTTATTTTTGTGTATGCTAGAATAAAGGGGAGGTCATTTAAGACTGAGGTGAGAAAAAACTTTTTCACCCAGAGAGTTGTGAATTTGTGGAATTCCCTGCCACAGAGGGCAGTGGAGGCCAAATCACAGGATGGATTTAAGAGAGAGTTGGATAGAGCTCTAGGGGGCTAGTGGAGTCAAGGGATATGGGGAGAAGGCAGGCACGGGTTATTGATAGCGGACGATCAGCCATGATCACAATGAATGGCGGTGCTGGCTCGAAGGGCCGAATGGCCTCCTCCTGCGCCTATTTTCTATGTTTCTATGTTGGTTGGCTTGTGTGATGGTCTGGGCTGCGTCCACAATTCCCTGCAATTTCCTGCGGCCCCCTAAAGTCCAAGGCTGGATAGAAACTTAACACCATCCTAGCGGGCCGGTTCCACATCAATGGGGGCCACCATATCCACTACCCAAACCATGGTTAATTGTCCCGTGTACCAAGGTACAGTGAAAAGCTTTTTTGTGGCGTGCAAACCAGTCAGCGGAAAGACAATACATGATTACAATCGAGCCGTCCGCAGTGCACAGATACCTTGCACTAAATTACATTCAGCCAGCAAAGTTGGATCAAAGATAGTCCGAGGGTCACCGATCAGATGGATAGTAGTTCAGTGGAAAGTCTAAGCCACCATCCCAGAGTTTAAATCGCCCTGTCTCCTTGCCCTGCTGTCTGGAAATTGCATTTCAATTATGTTTCTATCCGAATGCAACTGATAATCACGTATTTTATTAACAATAGAGGTTTTTTCTCTGTGCGATCGCCATCGATTCCTGCCGTTACTTGGTCTCCGTATTTACTCTGGCTTCCAATCTCGTTCTCCGAGGTTTAATTCACCTCTGTGCGGCCCTCTACATCCCCTGCCCCATCTGTCGTGCGGATAAAAGGGATTAGATTCCAATCTGTCTGTCTTGCTCACCAGCTCTTATCAGAAGCAAAACGCTGACTCGCCCAGAAGATTAATTAATTTACTCTCATTTTGTCTCTGGCTAAATCTGAGTGATACAAGCAGGGTAGATTGGAACAGGCGGGCAAGATGTTCCATCCCATTTAGGTCAGGGGCTGGTCCTTGTGTCTGCATTTGTTTTGTTTTGGAAGGGGAAGGAGGGGAGGTGAAAAGGAGAGGTTTTCTGCCATCTCCAGCCCTCTCCCCGCACATATCCACACAAAATGCTGGAGTAGCTCAGTGCGACAGGCAGCATCTCTGGAGAACATGGATAGAAACATAGAAACATAGACAAATAGGTGCAGGAGGAGGCCATTCGGCCCTTCGAGCCTGCACCGCCATTCAATATGATCATGGCTGATCATCCAACCCAGTATCCTGTACCTGTCTTCTCTCCATACCCCCTGATCCCTTTAGCCACAAGGGCCACATCTAACTCCCTCTTAAATATAGCCAATGAACTGGCCTCAACTACCTTCTGTGGCAGAGAATTCCACAGATTCACCACTCTCTGTGTGAAAAATGATTTTCTCATCTTGGTCCTAAAAGACTTCCCCCTTATCCTTAAACTGTGACCCCTTGTTCTGGACTTCCCCAACATCGGGAACAATCTTCCTGCATCTAGCCTGTCCAACCCCTTAAGAATTTTGTAAGTTTCTATGAGATCACCCCTCAATCTTCTAAATTCTAGCGAGTACAAGCCGAGTCTATCCAGTCACAGGTTTAACCGACAAACTCTGTACAGACAGCACCCGTGGTCTGGATCGAACCGGGGTCTCTGGAACTGTAAGGCAGCAAATCTACCTCTGCGCCACCATGCCACACTACCTGGGGAGAACGAAATGGAATTAGTGTTGGTGGCGGTTGATGGTTAGCACGGACCTGATGGGCAGAAGGGACTGTTTTTGGTGCTGTAAAACTAGAAATGATGAGTGGATTTATTATTTCTTCTGCTAAAGTGCAGGTTAACACGCGAACAGTGCTGGTGTCCAGCGGGGATATCCCCAGTCCCACAGCTTGGCAAAAACAAGCAGGATAAAAAATGATTTGCTGAAATCCACTTCAAGGGACAGAGCATTTAAACTGAGCCAGACCCTGCCCGGCACTAATCCTGACTGACATCAGTGTTACAGGACAAATAACCAGGCTCGCTCGCCCCAGCATGTTCCCTGTCCACCTCCCCCTCTCCCCCTCTCTCTCCCTCTCTGTCTCTCTCTCTCTCTCTCTCTCTCTCTCTCTCTCTCTCTCTCTCTCTCTCTCTCTCTCTCTGTCCCCTCTCTCTCTCTCTCTCTCTCTCCCTCTCTGTCCCTCTCTCTCTCTCTCTCTCTCTCTCTCTCCTCTCTCCTCTCTCTCTCTCTCTCTCTCTCCTCTCTCTCTCTCTCTGTCCCTCTCTCTCTCTCTCTCTCTCTCTCTCTCTCTGTCCCTCCTCTCTCTCTCTCTCTCTCTGTCTCTCTCTCTCTCCTCTCTCTCTCCCCCCTCTCTCTCTCTCTGTCCCTCTCTCTCTCTCTCCCTCTCTCTCTCTCCTCTCTGTCCCTCTCTCTCTCTCTCCCTCTCTCTCCCTCTCTGTCTCTGTCTCTCTCTCTCCCTCTCTCTCCCTCTCTGTCTCTCTCTCTCTCTCTCTCTCCTCTCTCTCTCTCTCTCTCTCTCTCTCTCTCTCTCTCTCTCTCTTCTCTCTCTCTCTCTCTCTCCCCTCCCTCTCTCTCTCTCACCGCCCCTCTATCTCTCTCCCCCCTCCCTCCTCTCCCTCTATTGATCTCTCTCCCTAGCCCTCAATTTTTCTCCCTATCTCTCTCTCCCTCCATCCCTCTCTCATTATCTCTCTCTCTGTTTACCTTTTCTCTCTGTTTACCTTTCTATCGCTTTCTCTCACCCTTCCTCTTTCTCTATTTATCTCTGTCCCTCTCTCTCTCTAGTCACCCTGTCCTTCTTTCTCTTCCTATTTCTCCCTCCCTCCCTCCTCTCTCTCTCAGCTTCTCTCCCCCTCTCTATCCCTTTGCCTTTGTCCCACTTTTTTTTCTCTCTCTCTCTGTCAGTCTCTCTCCCAATCTCCCATCCTTTCTGCCTCCATCCATCTCTCTGTCTCTCTCTTCCCTCTCTCTCTCTGCCTCCTTCCCTCTCATTTTCTCTCTCTCTCCCTCCCGTGCTCCATCCCTCTCTCTCTCTCTCTCTCTCTCTCTCTCCCCTCTCCCTCTCTCCCTCTCTCTGCCTCTCCGCCTCTCTCTCTTGGTTGAGAGACCTACTTTATAATTTGCCCTGCGGGGGATAATTAATAACCAAGCAGCAGTGATTTCTTTTGAAGGGTTTGGAGCAAGTTCTAGTGCGGGGCAATACAGGAAGAGCGGCGCCTTGCCTGGGAATTCTTTGACAGCTCAGCGACCTCACCCCCAGATTCTTAGATTTGCTCAGACAAATGAGGCCTCCCATGTAATCTAATCAGGTGCGACACGCCCAGCTAGAATCGAGCAGAAAAGGAGGCCATTTCACACGATGCCTGCAGGTCAAGAGGTTCGCGGGTTCATAGAAACATAGAAACATAGACAATAGGTGCAGGAGTAGAGGCCATTCGGCCCTTCGAGCCTGCACCGCCATTCAATATGATCATGGCTGATCATCCAACTCAGTATCCCGTACCTGCCTTCTCTCCATACCCCCTGATCCCTTTAGCCACAAGGGCCACATCTAACTCCCTCTTAAATATGGCCAATGAACTGGCCTCAACTACCTTCTGTGGCAGAGAATTCCACAGACTCACCACTCTCTGTGTGAAAAATGTTTTCCTCATCTCGGTCCTAAAAGACTTCCCCCTTATCCTTAAACTGTGACCCCTTGTTCTGGACCTCCGCAACATCGGGAACAATCTTCCTGCATCTAGCCTGTCCAACCCCTTAAGAATTTTGTACGTTTCTATAAGATCCCCCCCCCCTCAATCTTCTAAATTCAAGTGATTAAAGAACATCAGAGTCCCCTCAGCTTCTGCCGCTGCAGAGAAAACAATCCAAGCCGGGCACAAAAGATCCTGTTTTGGGAAGGAAGCTATTTTTATACGTGACGTGGGCATCAACGTTTCTTTGATCGTCCGCCTCAGAGAAGCTTTGTGACGTTTCAAAGCGTTACTTGATACTCGATAAGGTGCCGCACGAACGGTGGGTGTGGAAGGTAAACGGGCAGGATGTTTGGAGGCGACATGTTGGCATGGGGAGAGAGTCGATGACTAACAGGAAATTGGCCATACAATGGAGGCAAAACTGATGGAGGAGGCTCGAAGACAAGTGGAGGACAAGGTTAATATTGTAGGAAAGAAGTGCAGATCACCCCCTTCATGCCACACTGGTCAACCTGAGGAGTACCTTCCAAGATGCCTTACCAAGATGCAGCACAGAACGCCACAGGAGATCCTTCTTCCCTGTGGCTATCAAACTGTACAACTCCTCCCCCCTCTGTTGTGAGGTAGACAGAGACTGACCCCCCCCCCCCCCCCCCCCCCCCAATCATTGCACATCTCCAACCCTTTCCACTCATCACTTTAATTTCAAGTTTCAAGTATTTTGCGTTTCACGGCAGATCAATTTCCCTCCTGGGATAAATTCTATGTTAAGTATTGTATCATATCATAAATGCTGGTTTTGGGGAGGTCTAGAACAAGGGGTCACAGTTTAAGGATAAGGGGGAAGTCTTTTAGGACCGGGATGAGAAAAACATTTTTCACACAGAAAGTGGTGAGTCTCTGGAATTCTCTGCCACAGAAGGTAGTTGAGGCCAGTTCATTGGCTATATTTACGAGGGAGTTAGATGTGGCCCTTGTGGCTAAAGGGATCAGAGGGTATGGAGAGAAGGCAGGTACAGGATACTGAGTTGGATGATCAGCCATGATCATATTGAATGGCGGTGCAGGCTCGAAGGGCCGAATGGCCTACTCCTGCACCTATTATCTATGTTCTATGTAAGCTGACAGGCAGCATCTCTGGAGAGAAGGAATGGGTGACGTTTCAGGTCGAGACCCTTCTTCAGCCTGAGAGTCGGGGGGGGGGGGGGGGGGGGAGAGACACACACACACACACACACACACAGGTATAGAAGGGAAAGGTGTGAAAATGAGACAAAGGAGGTGGAGATCAAGGAAAATGCAGAATCAATCATTGTTAGCTCGGGCAAGCGGACAATGAGGGATACTAAGATAAAATTTAATCAGGAGGACAGTCAGACCAGTCTGAGAACTAGGGATGGGGAGGGATGGAGAGAGAGGGCAAAGCAAAGGTTACTTGAAGTTAGAAAAGCCAATATTAGATGGGAGCAGAGAGAAGAAGGAATAACAATAAAGATCAGTATTGGGGTGTCCACATTTGACCAGACATATATCATCCTTCGTGTGGCGTGCACAGCCTGAAGTTGTGGGACAACTTGTTCTATTTGATCTTCCGTTTGTGCACGTCGAGTTGATTGGATTAGTCGAACCACGTGAAGGTTGCAATCTTCCACCCCACCAGGCATATATATAAGCGAAGATAGACACAAAATGCTGGAGTAACTCAGCGGGACAGGCAGCATCTCTGGAGAGAAGGAATGGGTGACGTTTCTGGTCGAGACCCTTCTTCATTCCCTCTCTCCAGAGATGCTGCCTGTCCCCGCTGAGTTACTCCAGCATTCTGTGTCTATCTTCAGTTTCAAACCAGCATCTGCAGTTCTTTTTCAAACAGCTATAAATATGAGGGTACACAAAATGCTGGAGAAACTCAGCGGGTGCAGCAACATCTATGGAGCGAAGGAGATAGGCAACGTTTCGGGCCGAAACCCTTCTTCAGACATAGATAAAAATGGCTTGGATACATCTTTGAAGGTAGAGTTGCTGAATTGACTGATGACGCAAAGATTGGTTGGAAGAGGACAGATAGGAAGATGCAGAGGGCTAAGTAGGGGTTAAATGAGTCCTCAATGTTCTGGGCAGCTAGAATATGAAATTGTTCACTTATGCAAGTAACACTAAAGAGAAACATATTTAAATTGTGAGAGATTTCAGAAGAATGAGATGCAGAAGGAACTGCGTGTACTAATACACAATTTGCCAGAGGCTAGAACAGCGGGTAATTAGGAAAACCAACAGAATATTTTTTAATTTAGTTTAGTTTAGAGAAACAACATGGAAACAGGCCCTTTGGCCCACCGAGTCCGGGCCGGCCAGCGATCTCCTGTTCACATTAGTTCTATGTTACCCCACTTTCCCATCCACTCCCTACTACACACGAGGGCCAATTAGCCTACAAACCCGCATGTCTTTGGGATGTGGGATGTCACAGGGAGAACGTGCAAACTCCACAAAGACAGCACCTTCTAGTTGGGTTTAGTTTCATTTAGTTTATTGTCACGTGTACCGAGGTACAGTGAAAAGCTTTTTTATTGTGTGCTAACCAGTCAGTGGAAAATAATACATGATAAACAGCGAGCACATACAAACTCCGTGCAGACAGAACCCGCGTCAGAACCGGCATCGAACCCGCGTCTCTGGCGCTGTGAGGCAGCTGCGCCACACCTGAGGTCAGGTTCTACCTGCTGTCCCTCTTGCCATTGAGGGAGTGCATCGTAGGTTCTCCAGGTTAATTCCTGGGATGGCGGGACTGACATATGATGAGAGAATGGGTCGACTGGGCTTGTATTCGCTGGAATTTAGAAGGATGAGAGGAGATCTTATCGAAACACATAAAATTCTTAAGAGATTGGACAGGCTAGATGCAGGTAAAATGTTCCCGATGTTGGGGGAGTCCAGAACTAGGGCTCACACAGTTTAAGAATAACGGGTAGGCCATTTAGGACTGAGATGAGGAAAAACATTTTCACCCAGAGAGTTGTGAATCTGTGGAATTCTCTGCCACAGAGGGCAGTGGAGGCCAATTCACTGGATGTTTTCAAGAGAGAGTTGGATTTAGCTCTTAGGGCTAATGGAGTCAAGGGATATGGGGAGATGGAACAGACGTTTAGGGGTAACATGAAGGGGGACTTCTTTACTCAGAGAGTGGTAGCTGTGTGGAACGAGCTTCCGGTGTAAGTGGTGGAGGCAGGTTCGATTTTGTCATTTAAAAATAAATTGGATAGGTATATGGATGGGAAAGGAATGGAGGGGTATGGTCTGAGTGCAGGTAGATGGGACTAGGTGAGAGTAAGTGTTCGGCACGGACTAGAAGGGCCGAGATGGCCTGTTTCCGTGCTGTAATTGTTATATGGTTATATGGTTATATGGGGAGAAAGCAGGAGTGGGATACTCCTGCGTTGATCTTGGAGGATCAGCCATGATCATATTGAATGGCGGCGCTGGCTCAAAGGGCCGAATGGCCTACCCCTGCACCTATTTTCTATGTCTCTTTTTTTATAGATACAGCATGGAAACAGGCCCTTCGGCCCATCGAGTCTGTGCCGACCATTGATCACCCGTTCACACTAGTTTTGTTTTATCCCACTTTCTCATCCACTCCTTGCGCACCAGAGGCAATTTACAGAGGGCCAATTAACCCACAAACAAAATTGTTTTTTTGTGGGAGGGATTTGAATGGGAAAGTACCACATTTATGCTTCAGTTATTTCGGCCCTTGGTGAGACTACCTCCGAGTTATCTGTTCAGTAATAGTCTGTTTATCAAACAAAGAACAGAAATGTGTTAGAAACAGTCCAGAGAATGTTTACGAGACTAATACCTGGAACGACCAGCTTTGTCTTTTGAGGAAAAGCCAGACAGGTCGGACTAGTATACGGTGGAATTTGGAAAAAATGATGGCGTACTCAATTGTAACCTGAGGAGTCTTAATTAGATGGGTGAGAGAGGATTGTTACACTGCAGAGGAGAATCTAGAATCAGAAGGAACTGCAGGTGCTGGTTTACACCGAAGATAGACACAAAATGAGTAACAGCGGGACAGGCCGCATCTCTGTATTGAAGGAATTGCTTCTATCATTCCCATTATTCCTCCTATTATATCCCGTTACTTCTCTCCAGAGATGCTGCCTGCCCCGCCGAGTTAATCCAGCATTTTGTGCTTATCTTCGGTCTAGAACCAGGGGTCATAGTTTCAAAATGGTACATATAAATGACATAGACGTATACGGAGAAGGGTTGGTTGGTATGTTTGCCGATGACATTAGGATCACTGGCATTGCAGACTGTGAGGAGGGCTGTCCAGCTACACAGCTGGATATAGATCGACTGTGGAAATGGGCGGAAGAATGGCAGATGGAGATTAATCTGAGAAAGTGCGGTTTTTTAATAAAGGGCCTGTCCCACTTTCACGACCTAATTCACGCCCTTTTTTACTTGTGGACATTTTTCATAATGTTGAAAAAAACGCCCCGGCCTACTTGATGCCACGAGTACCTACGACTAGCATTACGACCTGCTACGACCTACATACGACCTTGTGACGACCATGCTGCGAGTATGTGTCAAGGGCAAACTCGGCAAAGGTCGTGAATTAGGTCGTGAAAGTGGGACAGGCCCTTAAGAATAAGACAAAAACATTGCTCCCATGTTCCTATGTAGTTTCGAATGTGTGGAAAGTAACCACAGATGGTGTTTTTTTAGCAAAGATAGGCACAAAGTGCTGGAGTAACTCAGTGGGTCAGGCAGCATCTCTGGAGAAAATGGATGGGTGACGTTTCGGGTCGGGGCCCTTTCCCTGAAACATTGCCCATGGTTTTTCTCTGGAGATGCTGCCTCACCCGCTGAGTTACTCCAGCATTTTGTGTCTATATCTATATAGTTTGGAGCTTATTCGGTGGTTGTGGTGTTTAATTAGCCCAAAGAAGCTGCTCCTGAACCTGGACGTTTCAGTTTCAGGCTCCTGTACCATCTTCCCAAAGACAAGAGTTAAATGAGAGCGTGGCCAGGGTGGTGTGGGTCTCTGATGATGCTGGCTGCTACTTTGAGGCAGCGACTGCTATGGTTCCCTTCGATGGTGGGAGGTGAGTACCAGTGATGGACTGGGCAGTGTTCACCACTTTTTGCAATCTTCTTGATTCCTGGGCGTTTGAGCTGCCCAACCAGGCTGTGACACTGAAGTGGACCTTCTAGTAGGCCTCTCAGGTGTTGTGTAGTCACAGACTTATTATGGCATCAGTACTTCCAGTCTCCCCCCTGCTCTCTACCCTTCCCGAAGCCCCAAAGGCAAAACAAAAATAATCCTTCCATCTCAATTTTCTGATCTGCTAATCCCGGCAGAATCTGTGCGTCAAGCTGGGAGTGTTTGCAGGAGGCGAGCAGTGGCTGCTGTTACTGCCGCCTCTCCTCCAGCAGGGTCCGGGCCGCAGGAACAGCGGGCGCTGTGCAGGCTTGTCGAGTCCAACGCTGGGTAATTGCAGGGCGGAGGTGTGTGGCGCTGGGCCGCGTTCCTGCTCCGCCCGCTCCTGGGGGCCGGAGTTACTTCACATGTGGAGACTGCACGTCTCTCGTGGCACATCCTGCCTGGCGGGATGGCACTAATCCAGACTCAGACTGCTGCAGGACCTTTCCCCGCCGTTGTGTAATTACCTGTGTTTAGCTTTCCAACCTGTCATTCAGGACGTCTGCTCTGGTTCCTCAGGTAACATGATCTAACCCCGTCGCCCCATCTCCCCTGCCAGCTCACCCACCCTCCCCTTCCTTCAAAGCCACCCACCCCCTAGTTCTTGCAACTCTGCTGCTGCCTCACAATGCCAGAGACCCTGGTTCGATACTAACCTCGGGTGCTGTCAGTGTGGAGTTCGCACATTTACCCTGTTGTCTCTGAAACTGGGGCACTACAATGCTGAGACCTATATTCTGCATCCTGTATCTTCCCCTTTGCTCCATCTGTTGTACTTGAGTCATAGAGTCAAACAGCGTGGAAACAGGCCCTTCAGCCTAACGTGCCCAATCTAAACTAGTCCCACCTGCCTGCAATTGACCCATAAGCCTCTAAACCTGTCCTCTCCATGTCGGTTCGGCAACTTGAGTGCCCTGGAGAGGAAAAGACTACAGAAAGTAGTAAACACTGCCCAGTCCGTCATCGGCTCTGACCTCCCTTCCATCGAGGGGATCTATCGTAGTCGCTGCCCCAAAAAGGCTGGCAGCATCATCAAGGACCCACACCACCCTGGCCACACACTCATCTCTCCGCTACCTTCAGGTAGAAGGTACAGGAGCCTGAAGACTGCAACGACCAGGTTCAGTAATAGCTACTTCCCCACAGCCATCAGGCTATTAAACTTGGCTCGGACAAAACTCTGAACATTAATAACCCATTATCTGTTATTTGCACTTTATCAGTTTATTTATTCATGCTTGCATTTACGTATATAATGGTGTTTGGACACACTGATCTGTTTTGCAGTCAATGCCTACTATGCTCTGTTGTGCTGAAGAAAAGCAAGAATTTCATTGTCCTATCAGGGACACACGACAATAAACTCACTTGACTCTTGACTCCCTGTCTAACTGTTTCTTAAACGTTGCGCGAGTCCCTGCATTAACTACCTCCACCGGCAGATCGTTCTATACACCCACCAATCCTTTGTGCGAAAAAGTTACCGCTAAGGTTCCTATTAAATTTTGGTCAAGATTGCACTGTCGGGGTGCAAGGCCTCGACAGAGGAGAGTTCCGCTGGGGGCCCTGCAGCAGCCTGGAGCTCAGCTGGACTGGGCGTCGCTCCACGAGGTCGACAATAGACACAAAAAGCCGGAGTAACTCAGCGGGACAGGCAGCATCTCTAGATAGAAGGAATGGGAGACGTTTTGTGTCGGGTCTGAAGAAGGGTCTCGACCCGAAACATCACCCATTCCTTCTCTCCAGAGACGCTGCCTGACCCGCTGAGTTACTCCGACTTTTTGTGTCTGAATGATGAATGATGAATGAATTAAGTTTATTGGCCAAGTATTTACACATACAAGGAATTTGCCTTGGTGCTCTGCTCACTAGTAACAACATGACATAAAGTAAACAGTTAGGATTAAAACATTAAGACTAGAACATTATATGTCTACATAGAAACATAGAAACATAGAAATTAGGTGCAGGAGCAGGCCATTCGGCCCTTCGAGCCTGCACCACCATTCAATATGATCATGGCTGATCATCCAACTCAGTATCCTGTACCTGCCTTCTCTCCATACCCCCTGATCCCTTCAGCCACAAGGGCCACATCTTAAATATGGCCAACGAACTGGCCTCAACTACCTTCTGTGGCAGAGAATTCCACAGATTCACCACTCTCTGTGTGAAAAACGATTTTCTCATCTCGGTCCTAAAAGACTTCCCCCTTATCCTTACTACCTTTGATAGTAAGATCTTTACTGAACTGTATGCGAAAGAAGGAATTTCACTCTGCCTTAGCAATAATAAATGTCGAGAGGCTTTGTCGAGGAGAAAATGATGGTGAAGGGTCACGAGACGAAAGGTCTCCTCTCCATTTCCTCCATAGATGCTGTCTGACCCGCTGAGTTACTCCAGAACTCTGTGTTTCAGCCACAATTCCAGCATCCTTCACGATTTGGAAGTCAGCCTTCAATGGCGTGAGGAGGGAGAGATAGTTAGCCGTGATTGAATGGCGGAGTAGACTCGATCAAAGATCCTATCACGAAGCAAGATAGGCCACTCCTTCTAAATGCAATGGGCTGACGTTCTGAAAATGAGGAGAAGAGTTATGAATTTGTGGAATTCCCTGCCGCAGAGGGCAGTGGAGGCCAAATCACTGGATGGATTTAAGCGAGAGTTAGATACTCTAGGGGCAAGTGGAGTCAAGGGATATGGGGAGAAGGCAGGCACGGGCTATTGATAGTGGACTATCAGCCATGATCACAATGAATGGCGGTGCTGGCTCGAAGGGCCGAATGGCCTCCTCATGCACCTATTTTCTATGTTTCTATGTTTCTAAGATTTTTACCAAAGAACTTTTATTTTTACGCAGATGTTTCCATAACCGTCTCCCGTCTCCGCACTAGTATCTTTGGTGGGGAGACGGGAGCCGGTTACAGAAACGGGGCCGGAAATTACCCGTGAATCTGCCCATGACCGGACTGCGTCTTTTTCGTCGAGTGCACTATCGTGCTCGCTGTAGGAGCTTTGGACTAGATGGGCTGAGTGGCCTCATTCTGCTCCTATCCCTTGTGTCCTTAAGGACAGTCAGGGGCGGGGAAGGCGGGAACTGACGAGTGAGCGCGCTGATTGGAGGAAGGAGTCGTCAGTCAAAGGGGGCGGGCGGGCGGGACTGATGATCGAGGGCGCTGATTGGAGGAGGGAGGCGCCTATCAGTGGCCGCAGGGGGCGGTGCTAGTGACTCAGCGCGATGATTGGAGGAAGGAGGCGTCCGTCAGTGCTACAGCGGGGGCGGGACTACTCATTGCGTGAGGTGATTGGAGAAAGGAGACGTCAGTCAAAGGGGGCGGGTGGGCGGGATTGATGATCGAGGGCGCTGATTGGACATGAGAGACGTCGGTCAGCAGACTGTGGGCGGTGTCTGTCTGGGGCGGAAGTGGGGGGCGGGACTGTGGATAGAGCGCGTTGATTGGAGGAGGGAGACGCCAGTCAGTGTCAGAGCGGGGGGCGGGACTGATGATTCAGGACGCCGATTGGACAAGAGAGACGTCAGTCAGCTGACAGTGGGCGGGGGGCGGGACTGGGGATAGAGAGCGGTGATTGGAGGACATGAACGTCAGTCAGTGGCCGCAGGGGGCGGTGCTAGTGACTCAGCACGATGATTGGAGGATGGAGGCGTCCGTCAGTGCTACAGCGGGGGCGGGTCTACTAATCGCGTGAGGTGATTGGAGAAGGGAGACGTCGGTCAGGGGTAGGCGGGACTAGTGATTCAGCGCGGTGAATGGAGGAGGACGCCCGGGGGGCGGGGCAGGTAAGGGCCTGGTGGAGCGAGGCGGCGGCGCCGGGAAAGGTCGGCGCCTTGGCGGTGTCTATACGCGTTTTTAAAGCAAGTGGAGGGAGTGTGAGTGTGTCCTGGTGAGGAAGGAGTGTGAGCAGTGAGTGAGTGTGAGCAGTGAGTGAGTGTGAGCAGTGAGTGAGTGTGAACAGTGAGGGGTCCCTGTGAGTGTGAGCAGTGAGTGAGAGCAGTGAGGGGTCCCTGTGAGTGTGAGCAGTGAGTGAGTGAGTGTGAGCAGTGAGTGAGTGTGAGCAGTGAGGGGGTCCCTGTGAGTGTGAGCAGTGAGGGAGTGTGAGCAGTGAGGGAGTGTGAGCAGTGAGGGGTCCCTGTGAGTGTGAGCAGTGAGTGAGTGTGAGCAGTGAGGGAGTGTGAGCAGTGAGGGGTCCCTGTGAGTGTGAGCAGTGAGTGAGTGTGAGCAGTGAGGGGGTCCCTGTGAGTGTGAGCAGTGAGTGAGTGTGAGCAGTGAGGGGTCCCTGTGAGTGTGAGCAGTGAATGAGTGTGAGCAGTGAGGGAGTGTGAGCAGTGAGGGAGTGTGAGCAGTGAGGGAGTGAGTGTGAGCAGTGAGGGGCTCCCTGTGAGTGTGAGCAGTGAGGGAGTGAGTGTGAGCAGTGAGGGAGTCCATGTGAGTGTGAGCAAAGGTAAGGGGGAGTGGGGTGTTCCAGTGAGTGTGAGTGGGGAAGACCCTGCTAGAGTGTGAGGAGAAGGGATGATCACTATATGTGAGCAAGGGCTGGTGTGAATATAGTTGTGAATGTGAGCACTGTGGCTCATAGCCCCCCTGAGTGTGAATACTGTTATTCACCAGTTCCCGTGAGAGTGAGCACCGTTCTCTGGCCCCTGTCAGTGTGAGCACGTGTTCACCAGTCCCCGTGATTGTGAGCACTTGTTCACCAGTCCCTGTGAGTGCGAGCACGTGTTCACCAGTCCGCGTGAGTGTGAGCACTTGTTCACCAGTTCCCGTGAGTGTGAGCACTGTTGTGCACAAGTTCCCCTTGAGTGTGAGCACTACTGTTCGTAGGTCCCTCTGAGTGTGAGCACTTGTTCACCAGTCCTCGTGAGTGTGCGCATTGTTGTTCACGTCCCCATGAGTGTGAACACTGGTGTTCACCGGTCCCTGTGTGTGAGCACAGTGGATCACTGATTCCCGTGAGTGTGTGCACTTTTGATCACACCCTTCTTGAGTATGAACACAGTTGTTCACCACTCCCCATGAGTGTGAACACGTCCCCGTGAGTGTGCAGGCGAAGCTAGCTCAGAATGACATGACAGCCTCGTTGGGCTGAACGGCCTTCAGTTCTGATCAAGCACCAGGCTCGCATGCAGCCTAGCCCGTCCCGGTTTCCCTTCAACTCCCGGTACACTCACACACTCCCACATCTACCAGAGGAGGCCGTTGAGGCAGGTACTCTAGCAGCCTTTATAATACACTTGGACAGGTACATGGATGGGAAAGGATTGGAGGGATGTGGGCCAAATGCGGGCCAGTGGGATGAGCTTAGATGGGGTATCATGGACGGGTTGGGCCGAAAGGCCTGTGTCCGTGGTGTGTGTCTCCTTTGATTTTAATCCAGCGCCTGCTGTTTGGCTGCAGCGATGTGGAGCGAGACTCTCAGTGTCCTGCGGGGTGCTGCACGGGTGGGGATGGCCTTTGCAGACACGCAGGGGGACCAGCTGCGGTTCGCTGTCTGCAACTCTGTCCTGGGCGACGGGCTGAAGAGGGCGCAGGTCTCCGCCGAACAATGCATCAGCTCGCTGCTCGTGGCGAGCGAGGTAACGGCCAAATGCTGCCTTGTGTGGCGTCTCTTTTCCCTGTGTCCCACACCCTCGTCTCCCCCCCCCACCTCCCCGTCCCATCTTCTTCATCCCCCCACCCACTCACACTCACTCACCCCCTCCCCCTCCCCAGCTTCAGCCCATTTTACCTCAGTCTCACTCTCACTCCCCACCCACACCCTCCCATCCACCACCACCCCCTCCATACTCGAATCCCCATTTTCACCCCCCACACTCATCCTCGCCCTTCCCCTCCCCATCTCCACCTTCACCTCCACCCGCTATCTCACAATCCCCACCTTAACTCCCGCAATATCTGGCTCTCACCCCCCTCCCCTACCTTCCCCTCATCCCCCTCCATGTCCCCAACCCACATTCACTTTACCTTTAAGGAAGAACTGCAGATGCTGGTAAAATGGAAGGTAGACACAAAATGCTGGAGAAACTCAGCAGGTGAGGCAGCATCTATGGAGAGAAGGAATTGGCGACGTTTCGGGTCGCCAATTCCTTCTCTCCATAGATGCTGCCTCACCCGCTGAGTTTCTCCAGCATTTTGTGTCTACTTTCACTCATCTTCAACCCCCATCCCCACCGTCACCGTCATCCCATCCTCACTCTCTTCCCACCTTCACCCGCCCTCACCCTCATCCCCTCCAGCTCCTCCTCATGCCCACCTTCCACCGCTAAGCATCCTGGCAGCTGTACTTTGCCCTCTCGTCACGTCCTCTGTTGCTCTTCTCTTTCAGCGAGGAGTCCGTGAGTTCAAAGAGGAGCCGACTCCTTTCCCGGAGGAAGATGATGCTTCGCAGTGGAACCTGGCGTCGGAGATGGCTCCGGAGTATCCTGCCAGAGACACAGCGGGCGGGCACCGGGAGAGTCCGTCCGACGGTGGAGGGGCGCAGAGACTGGGCGCCACCCCGTACCACACGGGCGGATTCAAGGCCGGCAGCCAGGACTTTGCAGGGCCAGCGGGCCCCGGGGTCGGGCAGACCCGGTGCTTCCACGAGGAGACCTCGGTCAGGGGTCTGACTCCTGAAGACATCGCCAAGGCCAGGGACAACAAACAACGCAGAGACAAGTGGAGTCAAACCAAAGGACCAAGGCAAATAGTAAGCCCGCTGTATATAGTACCTGCTGGAACAGGACCTCGTCCAGTCTTGTCCCACCACTCAACAAGATCGTGTCACATCTGTGGCCGAATTACCCGTCCACCATCCACATCATCTCATGTCATTGAATTCAAGTAGCGTCTTGATCCGAAACATCACCTATTCCTGTTCTCCAGAGATGCAGCCTGACCCACTGAGTTCCTCCAGCTTTTTGTGTCTTTGGTTTAAACCAGCATCTGGTGTTCATTCCTTCCCATTTAGCTGGTTTACACTGAAGATAGACACAAAATGCTGGAGTAGCTCAGCGGGACAGTTGGCATCTCTGGACAGAAGGAATGGGTGACAACGTTTTGGGTCGAAGTCTGGAGAAGGGCCTCGACCTAAAACGTCACCCATTCCTTCTCTCCAGGGATGCTGCCTGTCCCACGGAGTTACTCCAGCATTGTGTGCCTATCTTCAGTTTGATGGCACTGATCGCTTGAGCAGTTTCAGGGACGGATGAAGTTTGATGGAAAAGCCCAGTTCGTTACGACTTTACACCTATCATTGTAATTCTGTTTATTTTTTCCCCAGTTAAGCGACCGAGCTCGTGAAAGAAAAGTACCATCGTCACGAATCAGTCGGCTGGCCAACTTCGGAGGTGAGCCACGTTCACAAGTTCCATCGAGACCACTCCATCATTCAATCACGGCTGATCTCTGCCTCCTAACCCCAGTCACCTGCCTTCTCCACCATAACCCACGACACCCGTTCTAATCAAGAATCTGTCTAACTCTGCCTTAAAAAACATCCACTGACTTGATCTCCACAGCCCTCTGTGGCAATGAGTTCCACAGATTCACCACCCTCTGACTAAAGAAGTTCCTCCTCGCCTCCTTTCTAAAAGAGCGCCCTTTAATTCTGAGGCTGTGACCTCTGGTCCTAGACTCTCCCACCAGTGGAAACATCCTCTCCACATCCACTCTGTCTATCGCTTTCATTATTCTGTAAGTTTCAATGAGGTCCCCCCTCAACCTTGCAAACTCATTGACATTTTTTGAATGTTTAGTTTATTTCGGTCATACATTAAAAAGAACAAAACATTACAATCTGTGTGAATATGAACCAACACTGTATCCATTTCACACAACGTTCACATAATCAAGGAGAAAAAGGAATAGTCTGAAGCCACAAAGATCATTTTTGCCTATCCTTTATTCAGTCCAAGAGCACCAGGACATTTTCTGTGTGGCGCAGCGGGTTGGGTCACAGTGCCAGAGACCTGGGTTCGATCCCGACCTCTGGTGCTGTCGGTGAGGAGCTTGCATCTTCCCCCTGTGGCCCGTGTGGCTCATCAGGCACTCCGGTTTTGCGCCACATCCCAACGACTCGCGGGTTTGTAGGTTAATGGGCCTGTGTAACCTGCTCGTAGATGAGAGAGTGGGATAACCCAGAACTAGTGTGAGCGGGCAATTTACAGAAGCACCCGGAGGAAACCCACACGGTCACAGGGAGAACATACAAACTCCACACAGATAGCACCCGAGGTCATCATCGAACCTGGGTCTGTGACGCTGTGAGGCAGCGTCTCGGCCAGCAGAGCCACTGTGTATCGCCCACTGCATGCAAGACAAAACCTTTCACTCTACCTCGGCAGATGTGACAATAATATCTTTTAGGGCCCCCTTCGGTCATGGCTGACCATGGGTGTCTCCAGGGTGCTATTCCCTATATGGAGGACGCCTGTGCGTGACTTTGTTTAACGTGGGGAGACTGGTGCACAGACAGCCACCCCACAGTCCTTGACAGATCTGGGTCAGGATCCAGTGGCATGGAGTCCTTTTCTGCTGCAGCCTTCATCCGCCTTCCCAGCCGTTGTAACACTCCACTAAAGTCAGCCATCATCCTCCGCCTGTTCCACCGTTGAGGTCTTGGTTGGATTGGCTCTTTGTCAGAGACCTCCCTCTCGTCCGTACTGCCATGGGTGGCCCTACCAGGAGCAGAGCTCCAGACGGCATCGCTCTCAGGATCTCAGGTCCACGCAAGCTCCTCCACCACGACAAGGTGACAATCCACGGACAATAATAAACCTAACCCTAAATCCGTGTACTTCTGTTGACAGGTTTGGCAGTGAGTTTGGGGATCGGTGCCTTGGCAGAAGTAGCCAAAAGTTCATTGAAGGGAAGACAGAAATCAAATGGTGAGCTCTTGAATAAGTTTATTGGCCAAGTATATACACATACAAGGAATTTGCCTTGGTGCTCCGCTCGCAAGTAACATCATGACATACAGTGGTCAATTCTTGTATCTTGGCACTCTTGCCTCTGAGCAAACTTTGGTGCTGTTGTCTGACAGTGTTGGAGTAACTCAGCGGGTCAGTCTGAAGATGAATACGTTTATTGGCCAGGTATTCCCATACAAGGAATTTGCCTTGGTGCTCCGCCCGCAAGTAACAACATGACATACAGTGACAGTTAGGAACGATGGGTTCCAACTCAATACGTCACCTTTTCATGTGCTCCTGAGATGTGTCGGAAGGAACTGCAGATGTGTAGGAAGGAACTGCAGATGCTGGTTTAAACCAAAGACAGACACAAAATACTGGAGTAACTCCTCAGAACAGGCAGCATCTCCGGAGAATGTGGATAGGTGGCGTTTCGGGTCAAGACCCTTTTTCAGTCTTTTCAAGGTTTTGACCTAAAACGTCACCTGTCCGTGCTCTCCAGAGATGCTACCAGATTCACTGAGTTACTCCAGCACTTTGTGTCTTTTTTGGGGGTAAACCAGCATCTGCCGTTCCTTGTGTCTGCAAGTGATCTACGGACTATCTTTGGCTGCACTAAGAACGTTGGGTTTCTTTCCTCCCGTATATAGTTTAGTTCTTGGTTTAGTTTAGAGATACAGCGCGGAAACAGGCCCTTCGGCCCACCGGGTCCGCACCGACCAGCGATCCCTGCACACTAACACTACCCGACACACGTTAGGGACAATTTACCCAAACACCAAGCAAATTAACCTACAAACCTGAACATCCTCGGAGTGTGGGAGGAAACCGAAGATCTCGGAGAAAACCCGCGCAGGTCACGGGGAGAACGTGCAAACTCCGTACAGACAGCGCCCGTAGTCGGATCGAACCCGGATCTCCGGCGCTGCAAGCGGTGGACGGCAGGAACTCTACCGCTGCACCACCGTGACCACCCCAATTGTGGTTATTAAATGATTGATTTTTTTTCTTTATATATTTATAGGAGTGTATTAACAGGGCCGTTATGCCGTTGCAAGTTAGAGTTTGATTGTTCTGTTGTTGGTATATATGACAATGAAACTCTGCTGACTTGATGCTCCTGTGTCACCACAGACAGTGAAGCACTCCTTGACTCCAACCCCTTCCTCTCCGAGTCAAACGCTGAGCGAATCGTCGCCACCCTGTGCAAAGTGCGCGGAGCGGCGCTGAAGATCGGACAGATGCTGAGCATTCAGGGTGAGCGAGGTCCCACTCTGCACGCATCCTCTCTCTTAACCTCGCCGCCGCCTGCTCAGAGAAACATAGACAATAGGTGCAGGAGGAGGCCATTCGGCCCTTCCAGTTACGTCCGGGCACAGCATCTCATCCTCATATTCAGGGTGTCAAAAGATTACGGGGCGAAGGCAGGAGAATAGGCGCGAGAGGTCTTAGGGCCAGAGGTCAAAGGCTCAGAATGAAAGGACCTTTCTTTTGGAAGGAGATGAGGAGGTATTGCTTTAGGCCGAGGGTGGTGAATTTGTGGAATTCATTGCCACAGATGGCTGTGGAGGCCAAGTCAATGGATATTTTTAAGGCAGAGATAGATAGATTCTTGATCCGTACCAGTGTCGGGTTACTGGGAGAAGGCAGGAGAATAGACAATAGACAATAGGTGCAGGAGTCGGCCCTTCGAGCCAGCACCGCCATTCAATGTGATCATGGCTGATCATCCCCAATCAGTACCCCGTTCCTGCCTTCTCCCCATATCCCCTGACTCCACTATCTTTAAGAGCCCTATCTAGCTCTCTCTTGAAAGCATCCAGAGAACCGGCCTCCACTGCCCTCTGAGGCAGAGAATTCCACAGGCTCACAACTCTCTGTGAGAAAATGTGTTTAATGGGGTTAAGAGGGAAAGATAGATCAGCCTTGATTGAATGGCAGAGTAGACTTGATGGGCTGAATGGCCTAATTCTATTCCTATTACTTATGACCTTACGACTTAAGGGCCCGTTCCACTTGGCTGTCATTTGCACGCCATTTACGCGACCTGGTAACGTGGGTAGCGTGGGACGTGCGCATGGAGTGGTGTGGAGGAGTGTGGACTTCGTCCTGAACGAAATCTTCGCGCGCCACCGGCCTGTCGCGTAACTGACGGCCAAAGTGGGACAGGCCCAAGACCCTGGCGCGGCGCAACGTCTCACCTCCAACAGCAGCAGAAGCAGGCGAGCGATCGCCGAGCTCGGCCTGGGGCTCACGGCCGTTGCGGTCCAGATCCGCCCCCACACCTACACCCAGAGCGGGGCCAAAACGATTGAAGATAGACACAAAATGCTGGAGTAACTCAGCGGGACCGGCAGCATCTCTGGAGGAAGCAATGGGTAACGTTTCGGGTCGAGACCCTTCTTCAGACTGAAGAAGAGGCTCGACCCGAAACATCATACATTCCTTCTCTCCAGAGATGCTGCCGGTCCCGCTGAGTTACTCCAGCATTTTGTGTCTATCTTCAAATGACGTCACGCGCTCCAGACGGCTGTGCGGTCGAATGATGATGCTCGCGACCGTCGCGCGTCAGTCACTACCGGCCTGTCGCGTAAGTGGCGGCCCAAGTGGGGCAGGCCCTTTAGGTTGGGTGGGCAAGTTTGAGTCAGGGTGGGGTTGATTGTGATGGGACCTGGTCAGGACCGGGTTGAATCTGGGTGGACAGTGCTCGGGATGGCCGATGGCTAGCTTTGGTCAGCTTTGGCCTGGCCCCGGTTTACTGCCGAATATATTCTAGGCCGCAAAAGATAGACGACAGTTCTAGTCTGCAATTAATTCATTTAGCTGATCAAGGGTGGCTAAGTGGCGCAGCTGGTAGAGCCGCTGCCTCATACTGTTACAGAGATGGGTCCTCTGGTGCTGCCCGTGTGGAGTTTGCACGTTCTCCCCGTGACCGCGTTGCGTTTCCTCCCACTTCCCAAAGACGTGTAGGCTAAGGGCAAGAAACTCTACATCTGCCCAATCTATTCCCCTCGTGATTTTACACGCCTCTATAAGATTGAAAACCAACAAAAACTAAAAAAGAACTTTCTGTGTGCGCAGACAATAGCTTCATCAACCCCCAGCTCCAGAAGATCTTTGAACGAGTACGACAGAGTGCCGACTTCATGCCGGCTTGGCAGACGATGGTGAGTGTGGTGAGACCAGATTCCTATCCCCATTACGTGGAAAAATAACCTCCAAGCACTTCAAGAATCTATCACCTCCGCCCAAAAAATATCCACTGACTTGGCCTCCACAGCCTTCAGTGGCAATGAATTCCACAGATTCACCACCCTCTGACTAAAGACATGTTTTGTTTAACGTGTACACCGTGTTCTTGTGTCCTTCTATAATTTGAAATGTTTAGCTTGTTTTTTTAGTTTAAGAGATGCAGCCCCAAAACAGGCCCTTCGGCCCACTGAGTCTGTGCCGACCAGCGATCCCCGCACATTAACACTATCTATCACACACTGGGAACAATTTATACTTAAACCAAGTATACAAACCCAAGCCAATTAACCTACAAACCTGTGCGTCTTTGGAGCGTGGGACGATTTTGGAAAAATCCCACATGGTCACGGGGAGAACGTACTAACTCCGTACAGGCAGCGCCCGTAGTCGGGATCGAACCCCCATCTCTGGCGCTGTAAGACAGCAACTCTACCGCTGCGCCGCCAGGCTACCCTAAATTGTGTTATAGAAACATAGAAAATAGGTGCAGGAGTAGGCCATTGAGCCTGCACCACCATTCAATATGATCATGGCTGATCATCCAACTCAGTATCCCGTACCTGCCTTCTCTCCATACCCCCTGATCCCTTTAGCCACAAGGGCCACATCTAACGCCCTCTTAAATATAGCCAATGAACTGGCCTCAACTACCTTCTGTGGCAGAGAATTCCACAGATTCACCACTCTCTGTGTGAAAAATGTTTTTCTCCTCTCGGTCCTAAAAGACTTCCCCCTTATCCTTAAACTGTGACCCCTTGTCCTGGACTTCCCCGACATTGGGAACAATCTTCTCCCATCTCTTACAATGGCAGGCAGTTTCTTAGCAGCTCTTTCCCCCTTCCCCGCCCCCATCTTGGTGTCTGACTCTTGTGTTCGACACTTCTTTGTCCACAGAAGCAACAAAAGACTTCTCTCTCTGCACGGCAACTAAACGTGGTCAATGTTGCCATTGTCAGCCTTGAAGAACTTGGCAGCCGTTCCTTCAAGGCCCACTGCTAGATATTTCCCAAAGCTGCACTGTCCTCTGAGCGAAGAAATTATTCTCCGTACTCTGACCATTCAAAGCATTTGAAAAACTTTCCAAAAAGGATAGATTTTGCATGTGGGAGAGGTTGCTCGGACAGTGGGAGGTTTTAACGATCCATCCCAAAGATAGGGAGCTGTTGAAGGTGTAAACATTGAACGTTGCTCTCTGGCTGTGGTAGTTTGAGTTTGAATAAGTTTATTGGCCAAGTGTGTACACATACAAGGAATTTGCCTTGGTGCTCCGCTCGCAAGTAACAACACGATATACAGTAAACCATTAAGAATAACACACACTACATTAAGAATAAAACATTATAGTTTAAACATGTGAATTAAATAAAATACCAGAGCAAAAGGAGGCTACAGACTTTTGGTTATTGAGTGGAGCTACTACTCGTGGAAAAAAAGCTGTTTTTATGTTTGGTTGTGGCAGCTTTGACAGTCCGGAGTCGCCTTCCAGAGGGAAGTGATTGAAAGAGTTTGTGGCCAGGGTGAGCGGGGTCAGAGATGATCTTGCCCGCTCGCTTCCTGGCCCTTGCAGTGCTCAGTTCGTCAATGAGGGGGAAGGTTGCAGCCAACAACCTTCTCATCTGATCGAACGATTCGCTGCAACCTCGAAGATGCTTCAGTTGCCTGATACGTTGTCTGGACGTGTGCGTTTTCACACCTTATGTCTGATGGGCCTTTGTGAGGGATCGGTGAATCGAACCAACGCCTTCAATGGTCTTCACACAGAAGGTCCTGGACGTGGAGCTGGGCCCGGACTGGCGAGACAAGCTGGCGGTGTTTGAGGAGAGGCCGTTCGCTGCTGCCTCCATCGGGCAGGTGCACTACGGAGAGCTGAAAGATGGCCGCCAGGTGGCCATCAAGATCCAGGTAACTCCATGCATGTTTGGCAGTCAACAACTCAAATGGATGGGACAGGATTCCATCTTCTATATTGATGGTCGTAGTGGGATAAGATTCCATCTTCTGTATCAGTGGTCTTGGTGGGATAAGCATAAACATAGAAATGTAGACAATAGGTGCTGGAGTAGGCCATTCGGCCTTTCGAGCCAGCACCGCCATTCAATATGATGAAGACCGAAACGTCAGCCATTCCTTTTCTCCAGAGATGCTGCCTCGCCCGCTGAGTTACTCCAGCATTGAGTGCAGAATATAGTTGTCCGCATTGTAGTTATTGCTCCGGTTCCTTCATTAAGTTAGGTCTTTATACTTTGGAGCGCAGAAGGTTAAGGGGGGACTTGATAGAGGTCTTTAAAATGATGAGAGGGACAGACAGAGTTGACGTGGATAAGCTTTTTCCATTGAGAGTAGGGAAGATTCAAACAAGAGGACATGATTTGAGAATTAAGGGACAGAGGTTTAGGGGTAACATGAGGGGGGAACTTCTTTACTCAGAGTGGTGGCTGTGTGGAATGAGCATCCGGTGGAAGTGGTGGAGGCAGGTTCGATTTTATCATTTAAAAATAAATTGGATCGGTATATGGACGGGAAAGGAATGGAGGGTTATGGTCTGAGTGCAGGTAGATGGGACTAGGTGTGAGTAAGTGTTCGGCACGGACTAGAAGGGCCGAGATGGCCTGTTTCCGTGCTGTAATTGTTATATGGTTATTAACTGTGACCACGCTGTCTGCTCCGTCTCCTCAGTATCCTGGAATCGCTCAAAGCATCAAGAGTGACGTTGAGAACCTGCTGTCGGTGTTGAAAATGAGCATCTCTCTGCCTGAAGGTAAAGCAGAGACATAGGCACGGATTCATGCGGCACAGACACTGGCCCTTCAGCCCAAACTGGCCATGCCGACCAAAGTATCCCATCTACACAGGTCCCGTTTGTCCATGTTTGGCCCATATCCCTCTCAACCCTTCCCCATCCTTGTCTTTTAAAAGTTCTTCCACTGAATGTCTTTTAAGTGTTGCCTCAACCACCTGCAGGGACGGGGTACTGATTGGGGATGATCAGCCATGATCACTTTGAATGGCGGTGCTGGCTCGAAGGGCCGAATGGCCGACTCCTGCACCTATTGTCTGTTGTCTCCTCTGGCTGCCCGTTGCATATACGCACCCCCTCCCGCCCCCACACACCCCCAAATGGAAAATGCGATCCCTCAGATTCCTATAAATCTTTCCCCTCTCCACGTCCCCCATTGAGATGTGTAAGAAAGAACCGCAGATGTTGGTTTAAATCGAAGATCGACACAAAAAGCTGGAGTAGCTCAGTGGGACGGGCAGCATCTCTGGAGGGAAGGAACGGGTGATGTTTCAGGCCGAGACCCTTCTTCAGAGTGAAGAAGGGTCTCGACCCTAAACCCCACCCATTCCTTCTCTCCAGGGATGCTGCCTTCTTCTTTCGTGTGGCGTGCACTAAAGTTGTTGGCCAACTTGTTCTATTTGATCTTCCGTTTGTGCACGTCGAGTTGATTGCATTAGTCGAAACAGGGCGGACCACGTGAAGGTTGCAATCTCCCACCCCGGATGCCTCCTGACCCGCTGAGTTACTCCAGCATTTTGTGTCGAGGTATCCCCCATTGAGATCCTTTCCTGCGCTTGCGTTCAGGAGCAGGGCCCGTGTCGATACCTCGCTGCCTCTTACTTCTCCGTGCAGGTTTGTTTGCGGAGAGCGCCATTGTGGTGTTGCGACGTGAGCTGGAGTGGGAATGTGACTACATACGAGAGGCGGCCTGCGCCAGGAGGTTCAGGTACGATTCCTCATGTCCAGTCACTATACAACCAGAGCTGAGATTTTAACAGCACTATTAAAATCTATCGGCAGTCACGGTGACGCAGCGGTAGAGTTGCTGCCTTACAGCGAATGCAGCGCCGGAGACCCGGGTTTGATCCCGACTGCGGGTGCTGTTTGTGCGGAGTTTGTACGTTCTCCCCGTGACCCGCGTGGGTTTTTTTTCAAGATCTTCGCTTTTTTTTTAAGTAAGTAAGTTTATTGGCCAAGTATTCACATACAAGGAATTTCCCTTGGTGCTCCGCCCACAAGTAACAACATGACACACAGTGACAGTTACGAGGAGTGTGGGATTTCCTCCCACATTCCAAAGACGTACAGGTTTGTAGGTTTAATTGGCAGGAACGGGGTACTGATTGGGGATGATCAGCCACGATCACATTGAATGGCGGTGCTGGCTCAAAGGGCCGAATGGCCTACTCCTGCACCTATTGTCTATTGTCTAATTGGCTTAGGTAAATGTAAAAATTGTCCCTGGTGGGTGTAGGGTAGTGTTAACGTGTGGGGAACGCTGGTCGGCGCGGACCCGGAGGGCCGAAGGGCCTGTTTCTGTGCTGTATCTCTAAACTAAACCATTAATGGCACTGCTGTTGGAGCCGCTGCCTCACAGCGCCAGAGAACCCGGTTCGATCCTGACCTCGGGTGCTAGACACAAAGTAACTCAGCAGGTCAGGCAGCATCTCTGGAGAAAACGAAAAGGCGACGTTTTGGGTCCAGACCCTTCCACAGACTGCGTTCTGTGTGCAGTTTGCACATTCTCCCTGTGACCGCGCGGGTTTCCTCCAGGTGCTCTGGTTTCCTCCCACATCCCAAAGACGTGCAGGTTTATGAGTTAATTGGCCCTCTGTCAATTGTCTCTGGTGTGTAGAAAGTGGATGCGACAGCGGGATAACATGGAGCTAGTGATCGATCTTCGCCGCAGACTCAGTGCGACAAAGGCGCTGTATCTCTAAATTTAAAAATGTACTTCATCTGGTAACGAGGTGTTTAACAAGAAAGGAACCAGGCAAATGCTGACAAAAGGCCACTTAAGAAGCCATTAGGACAGATTAGTGTAAGCCTAGTCATTGGGGTCAGCTGTAATGGGAGAGAGAGGCAGAAGGAGGCATTATGGTCAAGTCAAGAGTATTTTAATTATCAAATCTCCCTGGAATGGAATAATGAAATTATTAACTGCTGCAGCTTTGTTGGGCATTACAACTTAACAAAGAAATAACCCAAAAATAATAATTAATAAATTATCAGCGGAACCAGACTGTAATAATGCAAGGCAAAATGCGTAGCTCAACGCTTAAAGTCCATCATAGATTGTTGGTGAGGTCAGGATGTGGTTCGTGTTATGCAGCGTGGTTCAGGAGACTGCGTAGGAAGGAACTGCAGACGCTAGCTTAAATCGGAGATAGACACAAAATGCTGGAGTAACTCAGCGGGACAGGCAGCATCCCTGGAGAGAAGGAATGGGTGACATTTCAGGTCGAGACCCTTCTTCAGACTGGTCTCAACTCGAAAAGTCAACCATTCCTTCTCTCCAGAGGAGCTGCCTGTCCCGCTGAGTTACTCCAGCCTTTTGTGTCTATCTTTGGTTCTGGAGACTGATGGATATTGGAAAGAAACTGTTCTTGAACCTAGTCTGCTCCACGATTTTACCAGGTTGTATGAAAAACATGATGTGTGATTATACATGATGTGTATAAAATCATGAGAGGAATAGATCCAGTAGATGCATAGTGTCTCTTGCCCAGAGTAGGGGAATCGAAGATCAGAGGACATTGGTTTAAGGTGAAGGGCAAAAGATTTAATAGGAATCTGAGGGATAACTTTTTCACACAAAGGGTGTATGGAACAAGCTGCTAAAGGAGGTAGTTGAGGCTGGGACTATCCCAACGTTTAAGAAATGGTTAGACGGGTACATGGATAGGACAGGTTTGGAGGGATGCGGGCAGGTGGGAATGGTGTAGTTGGGGCATGTTAGCTGGCGTGGGCAAGTTGGGGCGAAGGGCCTGTTTCCACGCTGTATGTCTCTATGACAACGCATTTCTCTGTATCTCGGTACATGTGACAAAGCATCATCGACGTATAGGGCGGCACGGTGGGAGAGTTGCTGCCTTACAGCGCTTGCAGCGCCGGAGACCCGGGTTCGATCCCGACCACGGGTGTTACGGAGTTTGCACGTTCTCCCCGTGACCTGCTTTTCTCCAAATTCTCCAGTTTCCTCCCACTCTCCAAAGACGCACAGGTTTGTAGGTTAATTGGCTTTGGTATAAGTGTAAATTGTCCCTCGAGTGTTCATAGTGTTAAGGGCCTGTCCCACTTGGGCGACCTAATCCCCGAGTTCTGGCGCGTTTGCCCTCGACTCATACTCGCAGCATGGTTGACACGAGGGCGTAGGAGGTGTTCGTAACTCTCCTTCATGCTCGAAAGTGGTCCCCGCGTACTCGAGGCCTCAGCTAGGTCGCGGCATTTTTTTCAATTTGTTAAAAAATGCCCTCAAGTAAAATAGGGTCGCCATGGAAAAAATCGATACCTTTTTTACTCATAGGTTTTGTCATAGTAGGTCATCATGTTAGTCGTAGGTAATCGAGAGTAGTCGTGGATAGTCTTCATCATAGTTGAAGGGAGGTCGAAGGAGGTCGTCTTCACTCTCCACTATTCGGTGTCCAATTTTCCCGAAGCTAGTCAAAGGAGGTCTTCAACATGTCATTTTTTTCAAACTCTTCTAAACTCGCCAATTAGGTCACCAAGTGGGACAGCCCCTTTAATGCGCTGGTCTGTTTCCGCACTGTATTCTTTTTTTAAAATAATATTTTTATTAAAAGCATATGCATATCATAATACAAACATTTCTTATCAATCAATCCTACATTGCTATTAGGTGGGAGTCCAGCTATCAAAATAATAGAGGTCCTCCTTTATCAGTTGTATATTAACTCTAATTAGCTTCTATTTAGTTATTTGTTATACAGATAGAAAGTAAGAAATAAAAAAAAAATTAAAAATGCATGATAAAGAAGAATGGAATAATTTACCAATAATACAACTTTGGAGATAGGTCCGTAAGTTATAAATCATAACTATTCATCTAATCCTGAGCTTGAGTTTCAGTCAGATTCCCGTGCTCAGCCAATTTACCCTTTCAAAAAAATCAATAAATGGAGACCTTATTCTATCAAATAGTTCTTGTTTGTCAAATAAGACAAGTCTAGTTCTTTCCAAGTGTAAGGTCTCCGACAATTCCATAATCCACATTTTAATTGTGGGGGTTATAGGACCTTTCCAAAATTTTAATATTAATTTTTTCCCAGTTATTATACTATAATCAAGAAAGTTTCCCTCGGAAAGTTTCCCTATTGATAGATAAGTCTGAAGAAGGGTTTCGGCCCGAAACGTTACCTATCTCCTTCGCTCCATAGATGCTGCTGCACCCGCTGAGTTTCTCCAGCATTTTGTGTTACCCTCGATTTTCCAGCATCTGCAGTTCCTTCTTTAACAAGAACGTTTCTTTGGTTTGTTGTAAGTCTGTATCTCTAAACGACACAAAACTTCACAAAACTCAGACTAAGTATCATTGAGACGGTGGTTTTTGGGATGCAAAACGGGCTCCGCACAGGCTAAACAGGCTTCCCTCCCAGTGCTATCCCACAGTCATGCTTCCATCAAGAAATCCCTTGCACCAGCAAAATCCCTAAGGGAGAATTAGCATCATTTCCGCGGGGCAGGGGTTGCAGTCATTCGCTCCACCACTTGGTGGTGCCGTCAGCTCAGTTTACCAGCTCCCTTCCCAGGGCTGCATTTCATTAGCCATTGTGTCCTCAAATGCACCCAAATGCTTCTCCCCTCATCCTGTCACATCTTCAAATCCTTCCATTGCCTTGGATCGTCCTGCGTCTATAACCTTCCCAACCCGAAGCATCTTCTGTTCCTTCAGACGTTACAGGTTGAGGAGAATCTAAACACCGAGTTTGTCCAACTGCCTGAGTTAATTTGCAAGTGATTTAATCCTGTGGGGATAATTAAGATCACGCAGAATGTGCTTGTGTCCGTAGAATGTAAATAGCAACACCAGTGCACGCATTCTAATCACGACTACAGGAGTCCTCTTGTGACCCTACAGTGGGTTATAGACATTGAATTAGCTTGCTTCACCTCACTGCTGTAATGTAGCAAATCACCAGCTGATGACAATTAGACAATAGGGGCAGGAGCAGGCCATTCGGCCCTTCGAGCCAGCACCGCCATTCAATGTGATCATGGCTGATCATCCACAATCAGTACCCCGTTCCTGCCTTCTCCCCATTGCCCCTGACTCCGCTATCTTTAAGAGCCCTAACTAGCTCTCTCTTGAAAGCATCCAGAGAACCGGCCTCAACCGCCCTCTGAGGCAGAGAATTCCACAGACTCACCACTCTCTGTGAGAAAAAGTGTTTCCTCGTCTCCGTTCTAAATGGCTTACCCCTTATTCTTAAACTGTGGCCCTTAGTTCTGGACTCCCCCAACATCGGGAACATGTTTCCCCGCCTCTAGCGTGTCCAAGCTCTTAACAATCTTATATGTTTCAATGAGATAACCTCCCATCCTTCTAAACTCCAGAGTGTAGTGTACAAGCCAAATGGTCACAGTCTATTCCCCAGGGTAGGGGGCGTTCAAAAGCAGGGGTACAGAGTTTACTTTATTCGAGTTGAGTTTACTGAGGTACAGTGAAAGGCTTTTGTTGCTTGCTAACCAGTCAGCAGAAAGACAATACATGATTACTATCGAGTAATCCACAGTGTATAGATAGATACATGATGAAAGGGAATAATGTGAATAATGTTTGGTGCAAGATAAAGCCAGCAAAGTCCGATCAAGGATAGTCCGAGGGTCACCAATGAGGTAGATAGTAGTTCAGCACTTCTCTCTGGTTGTGGTAGGATGGTTCAGTTGCCTGATAACAGCTGGGAAGAAACTGTCCCTGAATCTGGAGATGTGCGTTTTCACACTTCTGTACCTCTTGCCCGATGGGAGTGGGGAGAATACACATTCATAAGTGATGGGAGCAGTATAAGGCCATTTGGCCCATCAAGTCTACTCTGCCATTCATTCGTGGCTGATCTATCTCTCCCTCCTGACCCCATTCTCCTGCCTTCTTCCTGTAACCCCTCGCACCCGCACTATTCAGGCCCTTCGGCCCACAAAGTACATGCTGACTATCGATCTCCAGTTCGCTGGTTCAATGTCATCCAACGTCCTCATCCACTTCCTACACACTCGGGGCAATTTACAGAGGGCCAATTAAGTAAGTAAGTTTATTGGGCAAGTATTCACATACAAGGAATTTGCCTTGGTGCTACAAAACCCTACATTAACCTACAAAACCCGCACGTCTTTAGCATGTGGGAGGAAACGTGCAGTCACAGGGAGAACGTGCAAACTCCACACAGACAGCACCTGAGGTCAGGATGGAACCCAGGCCTCTGATGCTGCTGTTCCAGCTGTGCTAGGATGCTAAACTAAACTAAAACTAAACTAAACCATAAACAGCATTGCCGTAGCTGATTTGATGATTCTGCAATGGGACAGGCATCTAAAATTCTCGATGGTGGGACACCGATGTCAGGTTTGTACTTTTGTTAGTTAGACACAAAATGCTGGAGTAACTCAGCAGGACGGGCAGCATCTCTGGGGAGAAGGAATGGGCGACGTTTCGGCTCGAGACCCTTCTTCAGACTGATGTCAGGGGAGGGGGCGGGACAAAGATGGAATGTAGTCGGAGACAGTGAGACTAGTGGGAGAACTGGGAAGGGGAAAGGGATGGAGAGAGAAAACAAGGGCTATCGGAAGTTAGAGAAGTCAATGTTCATACCGCTGGGGTGTAAACTGCCCAGTGAAATATGAGGGGCTGCTCCTCCAATTTGCACTGGACCTCACTCTTGACAATGGAGGAGGCCCAGGACTGAAAGGTCAGAGTGGGAATGGGAGGGGGAATTAAAGTACTTTTGTTATTTGAGGCAAGATTGCTGCTGGTTGCAAGCCCGGCCTTTGTAGTATAATTACTATAGGCTTCAATTAATCAGTGGTGCCCAGGGGCACTCAGTCTGTCCCCTTCAAAGTCCCAAAACGAGCTGTAGTTTTATTAGTTTTAGTTTCAGAGATACAGCGAGTCCGCACCGACCAGCGATCTCCTACACACTCTAGGGACAATTTACACATACATACACCTAGCCAGTTAACCTACAAACCTGCACGTTTTTGGAGTGCCGGAGGAAACCGAATATCTCAGAGAAAACCCACGCAGGTCACGGGGAGGAGGAACAGGCAAGCACCCGTAGTCTGGATCGCACCGGGGTCTCTGGCACTGTAATGCCCCTGTCCCACTTAGGAAACCTCTGGAGACTTTGCGCCCCACCCAAGGTTTCCGTGCGGTTCCCGGAGGTTTTTGTCAGTCTCCCTGATGGTCGAAAGTGGTTTCCGTTTTAAAAATCGGTAATTTTTTTATCAAAGCCGGTTGCGATCCTAGTTGAAGGTGGTTGCCGGAGGACAAAAACATAGAAACATAGACAATAGGTGCAGGAGGAGGCCATTCGGCCCTTCGAGCCAGCACCGCCATTCAATATGATCATGGCTGATCATCCAACTCAGTATCCTGTACCTGCCTTCTCTCCATACCCCCTGATCCCTTTAGCCACAAGGGCCACATCTAACTCCCTCTTAAATATAGCCAATGAACTGGCCTCAACTACCTTCCGTGGCAGAGAATTCCAGAGACTCACCACTCTGTGTGAAAACCTCCGGGAACCGCACGGAAATCTTGGGTGGGGCACAAAGTGGTTTCCGTTCAGGTTTGCTAAGTGGGACAGGGGCATAAGGCAGCATCTCTACCGCTGCGCCACAGTGCCGCCATGCTGTACTCGGTTCTAACCCACCTTCTGCCGCGTCGTGTTGGCTTTGAATCGCAGGGAGCTGCTGAAGGACGATCCTTTCTTCCACGTTCCAGCGGTGATCGACGAGCTCACGACAAAGCGGGTTCTTACCGCGGAGCTCGTGACGGGCCTGCCCCTGGACAAGTGCGAAGGGCTTGACCAGTGCACTCGAAATAAGGTTTGAACGCAAATTACCTGCTGCTTCTCACATCACCCAGCTCCCTCTTTCCCCCCCCACTAATATCCTAACCTGCCCAACCTTTCAACACAGCTCAGGCCCTCGAGTCCTGGCAACATCCCTTCTCCCATTGGGCATGAGTATTGTGTGCAGTTTTGGTCCCCTGATTTGAGGAAGGATATTCTTGCTATTGAGGGAGTGCAGCGTAGGTTTACAAGGTTCATTCCCGGGATGGCGGGACTGTTGTATGCTGAGAGAATGGAGCAGCTGGGCTTGTACACTCTGGAGTTTAGAAGGATGAGAGGGAATCTCATTGAAACATATAAGATTGTTAAGGGCTTGGACACGCTAGAGGCAGGAAACATGTTCCCGATGTTCGGGGAGTCCAGAACCAGGGGCCACAGTTTAAGAATGAGGAGTAAGCCCTTTAGAACGGAGACGAGGAAACACTTTTTTCTCACAGACAGTGGTGTCCGTGGAATTCTCTGCCTCAGAGGGCGGTGGAGGCAGATTCTCTGGATGCTTTCAAGAGAAGCTAGATAGGGCTCTTAAAAATAGCAGAGTCAGGGGATATGGGGAGAAGGCAGGAACGGGGTACTGATTGGGGATGATCAGCCATAATCACATTGAATGGCGGTGCTGGCTCGAAGGGCCGAATGGCCTACTCCTGCACCTGTTGTCTATTGTCGATTGTCTATAAGAGGTACAGAAGTGTGAAAACGCACACCTCCAGATTCAGGGACAGTTTTTTCCCAGCTGTTATCAGGCAACTGAACCATCCTACCACCATCTAGAGAGCAGTGCTGAGCTCCCATCTGCCTCATAGGAAACCCTTGGACTATCTTTGATCTGACTTTACTGGACTTTATCTTGCATTAAATGTTATTCCGATTACCCTGTATCTGTACACTGTGGGCAGCTCGATTGTAATTGTGTATTATCTTTCTGCTGACTGGTTAGCACGCAACAAAAACCTTTTCACTGTGCCTTGGTAAACATGACAATAAACCCAACTAAACATCCTTGTAAATCTTCTCTGCACTCTATCCAGAATGTCATCTTTCTCACAGCAGGGTGACAAAGGTGAATAATTGAGGGGATTAATTTGTTACATTTAGCATTGTCGCGAGTGATTCATGAGAATGTGACGCATTTTTGTTTTCTTATGCATCTTATGCTTTGCTAAGGGTCTTTGTATTCTGATTTTCAGATTTGCTCCAGCATCCTCGAGCTATGCCTCCGTGAAGTCTTTGAGTTCCGCTTCATGCAGACTGACCCAAACTGGTCCAATTTCTTCTTCGATGCGGAGAAAGGGAAGGTGGGTTCCGTCACGTGGAATGTAACACAGCGGTGGCGCTGCTACCTTACAGCGCCGGAGACCCGGGTTCGATCCTGACTACGGGTGCTGTCTGTATGGAGTTTGTGCGTTCTCTCTCTGTGACCTCGTGGGTTTTCTCCGGGCACTCCGGTTTCCTCCCACACTCCAAAGACGTGCAGGTTTGTAGATTAATTGGCATTTATAAACTGTCCCTAGTGTGTGTAGGACAGAGCTAGTGTAAGGAGTGATCACTGGTCAGCATGGACCCGGATGGGCTGAAGGGCCTGTTTCCACAATGTATCTCTAAAATTCAGACAACATTTGTGATGAGCCGGATTTCCATGCTTGCTTCATTTCTAACCCTGATTCCCAGGATGGTAACACACACGCCAGCATCGGAAGGGAGACCATTGCTGCTTCCCCCATTTAAGAGACCCTGCCTCTCCAAAATGAAGTGTGGCACGGTGGCGCAGCGGGTAGAGTCGCTGCCTTACAGCGCCGGAGACCCGGGTTCGATCCTGACTACGGGTGCTGTCTGTACGAAGTTTGTACCTTCTCCCCGTGACCTGCGTGGGTTTTCTCCGGGTGTTTTTAGGTTAATTACCCTCTGTAAATAAATGTGTCGGGATGGAGGTGCAAGTGATCTAACATAGAATTAGTGTGCATGGGTGATCGATGGGCTAAAGGACATATTTCCGTGAAGCATATTTCAATTTCAATTCTGTTTAATTTAATAAGATCAGAGCATGATTAATTGAAAGATACAGCATGTGAACAGGTCGACAAAAGTGCTGGAGAAACTCAGCGGGTGCGGCAGCATCTATGGGGCGAAGGAAATGGGCAACGTTTCGGGCCGAAACCCTGAAGGAAATAGGCAACGTTTCGGGCCGAAACCCGGAAGGGTTTCGGGCCGAAACGTTGCCTATTTCCTTCGCTCCATAGATGCTGCTGCACCCGCTGAGTTTCTCCAGCACTTTTGTCTACCTTCGATTTGCCGAAACCCACTGAGTCCGTGCTGCCCCACTGGTCACCTGTTCACGCCCAGTGAGTGCGTGGGTTTCCTCTGGGTGCTCCGGCTTCCTCCCACATCCCAAAGACAGGTGCGGGTTTGCAGTCTAAATTGGCCCTCTGTAAATTGCCCTGAAGTGGGTAGGGAGTGGATGAGAAACTGGGATAGTTGATGAACTGTGCACTGCAAGGGCCAGGAAGCGAGCGGGCAAGATCATCTCTGACCCCTCTCACCCTGGCCACAAACTCTTTGAATCACTTCCCTCTGGAAGGCGACTCCGGACTGTCAAAGCTGCCACAGCCAGACATAAAAACAGTTTTTATCCACGAGTAGTTGCTCTGCTCAACAGCCAAAAATCTGTAGCCTCCCTTTGATCTGGTATTTTGTTGGTTCGCATGCCTAATCAATGGAGTTTTATCATTAATGTTTTATTATTATTAATGTTTAGTGTTTTCCGAGTCATCCGTAACTGTCACTGTATGTCATGTGGGCGGAGCACCAAGGCAAATTCCTTGTATGTGAATACTTGGCCAATAAACTTACTTACTTACTTAAAGTAGAACTGGTGATCGATGGCCGACATGGACTCGGTGGGCTGAAGGACCTGTTTCCTTGCTGTATCTTTCAATTAATCAAACTCTGATCTTATTAATTTGAATTGAATTGAAATATGCATCATGGAAGTATTCCCCTCGGCCCACCAAGCCAACACCGACCATCGATCACCCATGCACACTAATTCTATGTTATCCCACATTCACACCCGCTCCCTAACACACTTACTTACAGAGATCTATTAAACTAGAAACAGGCACACCTTTGGGATGAGGAAGGAAACCGGAGCAGCCGGAGGAAACCCACGTGGGCACAGAGAAATGTTTAGTTTACTTTCTAGTTTATTGTCAAGTGTACCGAGGTGAAAAGTGAAAAGCTTTTTAGCGTTCTAACTGTGCAAACTCCACACAGACAGCAGGGGAGGTCAGGATTGAACCCGGGTCTACCAGCTAAATGAACATGCGCGAGAGGCTGCCTGTTGTTGTACAAGATCCCATTGTCGAGTGAAGCTCTAGTAATGCTTTAAGCAGCAGTTTAGACAGCAGGATTTAACTTTGTATTTCCTGCCCAACAGTTGACTTTATTGGACTTTGGTGCGAGCAGGGAATTTGACAAAGAGTTTACAAATAACTACATTGAGGTATGTGGAATGATTCCTTGCACGTTTGTGGGAGTGGTGCTGTTGCTTTGTCAGACAGTAGGTGGCCACCTAGAGTCATAGAGTGATACAGCGTGGAAACAGGCCCTTCGGCCCAACTTGCCCACACTGGCAAACATGTCCCAGCTACACTTGTCCCACCTGCCCGCCTCCTATCCACGTACCTGTCCAACTGTTTCTTAAACGTTGGGATAGTCCCAGCCTCAACTACCTCCACTGGCAGCTTGTTCCATACACCCACCACCCTTTGTGTGATAAAGTTACCCCTCAGATCCCCTTAAATCTTTTCCCCTTAACCTTGAACCAGTGTCCTCTGGTCCTCGATTCCCCTACTCTGGGCAAGACTCTGTACATCTACCCGATCTATTCCTCTCATGATTTTATACACCTCTATAAGATCATCCCTCATCCTGCACTACAAGGAATAGAGTCCCAGCCTGCTCGACTCTCCCTACAGCTCACACCCTCTAGTCCTGGCAACGTCCACCTAATTCACTTTCATATCTTCAGTATTTAAAAGGTTATGGCCATGTTCATACTCGGAAATTAGCATATTGTTCCCTATTGCTTTTCCGCTAACTTAACACAAAAGGTGTGATAAAGGACAGTCAAAAGCCCATAACTTTCTTAAAAATTAAGAGAACTGAAAGAAATTTCCAGTTATTATAGATTGAAGCATTCTGAAACAAATATGAAAGAATCTTGCTTGGATGACCTGAAATTAAAGCATATAATTAGTTAGTTACCCAATTGTAGCTAATTACAAAATGCAATTACTAGATCTAAACATCTATCCATTTCTTAAGAAAATATTAACATTTTTTTAAAAGCCTAAGTGTCCAAATAACATTCACACAAGAATTCACAATATAACATGATTTTTAAATCTCATTGTCATGAATTTATAGGCCAAATTGACGGAATTTAGTGTTTAATTCCCGTAAATTAATGGCCATTTAAATCAGCGTGCGAGTGGGATGTTCTGGAACGCGATGGATTGGAACGTTGCGGTTGCGGTGAATTTAAACCCCATATCGGCAGGAAAAATACTGCCGGTTTGTATGGGGAATAAACACCGTTTCGCAACATGAAATGTTGATTAAGGTCATCTAAACAAACAAGTTTAGATGTAAAAAAAACAGATTTCCTTTACCTGTCCCCTACGTAAAATCCGTCCCCATTGTCGACGTTCACGGCATTAGGAGCTAATTTTTATTTTACTCCAGCGCTGAAATAGTCGGGCTATTTAAAAAAAACAAAAATTCACAGACCGGCACTCGGAACGAATCTTCAGCAAAAGCTCGCACTCCGAGAAAATATAATTCCGGAAGGCATTGGAAAACCGCATTTTAACTCCGACCCCCCCCCCCCCCCCCCCTCAATGGCGCCAAAGTCGCGCACACGGCCAGTGACAGAACTGCAGCGCCGCTGAAGGTAAGTTTTGTAACGTACCTACCTGTTGTGTGTCTAATCTAAACAAACCTAAACTACATTCAGATGCTTAGTAAACAGTCCTGGCCCTTCCCTGACCTGCATCTTTATTGTCATCTTCACCGTCTCCCGCAGGTGGTCCGAGCTGCCGCTGTCGGTGACCGAGGGAAGGTCCTCCAGAAATCCCGGGATCTGAAATTCCTGACCGGCTACGAGACAAAGGCAAGTCGGCGACCTGCGCGTGGCATGGAAAGTCGGGTGTGGCCCTCCAGGCGGCACGGGTGCTACCCATACGGAGTTTGTACGTTCCTCCTGAGACCTCGTGGGTCTTCTCCGGGTGCTCCGGTTTCCACCCACATACCAAAGACATGCAGGTTTATCGGTTAATTGGCTTTGGTGAAAAATGTATATGGTCCCTAGTGTGTGTAGGATAAAGTTAGTGTACGGGGTAATCGTTGGGCCAAGGGGCTTGTTTCTGCGTTGTCTCTCTCAACTAAACTAAATTAATGTGGACCCGAAACATCACCTACTTCTTGTCTCCAGAGCAGCTTCCTGAGCCGCTGAGTTACTCCAGCACTTTGTGTTTTGCTCAAGAGCTTATCATGTCGTGTTGTGGTTCAGCAGCAGGTGGCAGGTTGCCCTTTCTGACCCCTACCAATAGACCAATAGGTGCAGGAGGAGGCCATTCGGCCCTTCGAGCCAGCACCGCCATTCAATGTGATCATGGCTGATCATCCCCAATCAGTACCCCGTTCCTGCCTTCTCCCCATATCCCCTGACTCCGCTATCTTTAAGAGCCCTATCTAGCTCACTCTGGAGGTGATCGTGGCTTGCTGGCTGAGCAAGCAGGAGATCTGACGTTGGGTGGACAGAGAGCTGGACGTTGGTGGTGGAGTAGATATGGGATAGGAAGCCATGCTTGCGGCTGGACAGTGGACGGACCGGAGTGCAGGGCCTGAGCTGCTGGGATGTTCAGTTCAGTGTCGTTTATTGTCACGTGTACCGAGGTACAGTGAAAAGCTTTTTGTTGCGTGCTATCCAGTCAGCAGAAAGACAATGCATGATTACAATCGAGCCGTCGTACAGATATTTGATGTGGATGGTTATCGCTGCCTCACAGCGCCAGAGACCCGGGTTCGATCCTGACTACGGGTGCTGTCTGTACGGAGTTTGTACGTTCTCCCCGTGACCTACGTGGGTTTTCTCCGAGTGCTCCTGTCTGTTCCCACATTAGAAAGGTGTGAAGGTTTGTCAGCTAATTGGCTTGGTAAAAATGTAAATTGGTGCTAGTGTGTGTAGGGTAGTGTTAGTGTGCGGGATTGCTGGCTGGCACGGACTCGGTGGGCCGAAGGGCCTGTTTCCGCGCTGTATCTCGAAACGGATTGACGCAAAATGCTGGAGTAACTCAGCGGGACAGGTAGAGAGAAGGAATTGGTGACGTTTCGGGTCGAGACCCTTCTTCAGACTGATGCGTCTGAAGAAGGGTCTCCACCTGATACGTCACCCATTCAATAGACAATAGACAATAGGTGCAGGAGTAGGCCATTTGGCCCTTAGAGCCAGCACCGCAATTCAATGTGATCATGGCTGATCATCCCCAATCAGTACCCCGTTCCTGCTTTCTCCCCATATCCCCTGACTCCACTATTTTTAAGAGCCCTATCTAGCTCTCTCTTGAAAGCATCCAGAGAACCGGCCTCCACCGCCCTCTGAGGCAGAGAATTCCACAGACTCACCACTCTCTGTGAGAAAAAGTGTTTCCTCGTCTCCGTTCTAAATGGCTTACCTCTTATTCTTAAACTGTGGCCCCTGGTTCTGGACTCCCCCAACATCGGGAACATGTTTCCTGCCTCTAGCGTATCCAAGCCCTTAACAATCTTATATGTTTCAATGAGATTCCCTCTCATCCTTCTAAACTCCAGAGATGCTGCCTGAGTTACTGCAGCATTTGGTGTCCATATTCGGTGTAAAGCAGCATCTGCAGTTGCTTCCTACACGATCTCTGACGGAGCGGATACTGTGTGCTGTTTCCAGGTGTTCGAGGAGGCTCACGTCGACGCGGTCATGACTCTGGGGGAGGCGTTTGCCGAGCGCCAATCCTTCGACTTTGGGTCGCAGGGCACGGCGCGGCGGATCCAGAGCCTGATCCCGGTGATGCTGAAACACCGGCTGACCCCCCCTCCCGAGGAGTCCTACTCCCTCCATCGCAAGATGGCCGGCTCCTTCCTCATCTGCTCCAAGCTGCAGGCCGCCATCCCATGCAAGCGCATGTTCGACCAGATCTACGCCAGGTACTTCAACCAACCGGAGGAGGAGCCCATCAAGATAAAGCGTCCAGTGGTGGCTTAGGTCCAGGATAGGACTCTGGTTGGATATCGTCCTCACATTGGTGGGTTGTGGGTGGACTCTCACCTCCTTCCATTGAAGATCGATGGTCAGCGTTGAACATGCAGGAAGGAACTGCAGATGCTGGTTTAAACCGCAGATAGACAAAATGCTGGAGTAACTCAGCGGGGCAGGCAGCGTCCATCTCTGGAGAGAAGGGATGGGTGACGTTTCAGGTCAAGACCCTCCTTCAGGCCTGATGACAGGACTCAACACGAAATGTCACCCAATCCTTCTCTCCGGAGATGCTGCCTGACCCGCTGAGTTACTCCAGCATTTTGTGTCTGTCTTCAATGTAAACCAGCTTCTACCGTTCCTTCCATTGAGGTTAGTCCTCAATATGGGAGGGTGGGGAGGAGGCAGAAACCTAGAAAATAGGTGCAGGAGGAGGCCATTCGGCCCTTCGAGCCAGCACCGCCATTCATTGTGATCATGGCTGATCGTCCGCTATCAATAACCCGTGCCTGCCTTCTCCCCATATCCCTTGACTCCACCAGCCCCTAGAGCGCTATCTAACTCTCTCTTAAATCCATCCAGTGATTTGGCCTCCACTGCCCTCTGTGGCAGGGAATTCCATAAATTCACAACTCTCTGGGTAAAAAAAGTTTTTTCTCAGCTCAGTCTTAAATGACCTCCCCTTTATTCTAAGGTGAGGGGTCATCCCTGGACTGCTGCTAATTATTTATACTGGCAACTCCTCAATAAGTGTACTTGAACACTGAAGCTTTTATCACTGATGTAAAATTTGTGAGTATTTTAAATAAATATTTAATAAGTAGGAATTGCTATTATTTTGGATAACTTGTACTATGAAACTAGGAAGATCTTTTGTAAATAAAGCTAAAGACACAGAGTGCTGGAGTAACTCTGCGGGTCAGGCAGCTTCTCTGGAGAACATGGTGGCATTTCAGGTCGGGACCCTTTTTAAGTAAGTACGTTTATTGGCCAAGTATTCACATACAAGGAATTTGCCTTGGTGCTCCACCCACAAGTAACAGCATGACATACAGTGACAGTTACGAGACAGTTCTTCAGACTGAAGAAGCCTCAGGAATCAGGGAGTCAGTCTGAAGAAGGGTCACCTATCCACATTCTCCTGAGATGCTGCCTGAGCCACCGAGTTACTCCAGCGCTTTATATCTTTACTTGTAACCCAGCATCTGCAGTTCCTTGCATGGCCTTTTAAAAGTACGTCATCACAACTGGAGAAATATTTATTGCAGTCCTGATCTTTGTCATCGTGTCGGAAATGAGCAGCTAATTTGCACAAAGCCAGATCTCACAAACAGCAGTGGGTTAATACTTACTTATCTACTTTTTATTACAGACTCAAGGTCCAGGTAATAGACAAGACATGACATAGAATAAATTACATACAAAGGAACAATACATGGTTTAAGATCAAGAATTTAAAAAAGAAGGTAGACAAAAATGCTGGAGAAACTCAGCGGGTGAGGCAGCATCTATGGAGCGAAGGAATAGGTGACGTTTCGGGTCGAGACCCGGAAGTGTCTCGACCCGAAACGTCACCTATTCCTTCGCTCCATAGATGCTGCCTCACCCGCTGAGTTTCTCCAGCATTTTTGTCTACCTTCGATTTTTCCAGCATCTACAGTTCCTTCTTAAGAATTTTTTTAAAAATCAGTGTCCTACAACGAGACAAATATACCAATGTCTCCACAGCTGGGATTGGTAGCGTGTAGTGCTAAACCTTATGTTTGATAAGGCCAAGAGGATTCAATTTTCAGAATCATTAATCCTAAGATCAACATAAGATTTCTTAAGACTGTTTGTAATGTATTAACTTCTGCAGCCACAAACATTTCACTTGTACTACACTATCTAAGTCTCTTAAGTATCATTCTCATGGCATCATTTTAAGCTACTTTAAGTCTCTGTAAGCTTGCTTTTCTGTAGTTAGACCTCAGGTGTGCTGTATATATTGGGACACCGCCACCAGCCTTGGGGGGCATCTACCACACACGGTGCCTCAGGAAGGCCGTCAGCATCCATAAAGACCCCTCTCACCCTTGTAATGGACTGTTCGAACTACTCCCTTCCGGCAGACGTTACAAGGCCTTCTACGCCCGCACCTCCAGACTCAGGAACAGCTTCATTCCCAGAGCTATAGCGGCTCTGAACCGGCCCTGCTGAGTGTCCCCCCCCCCCCCCCCCCCCCCCCCATGGACTGTCTCCCCTGGCCTCGCACTTTAGTCTGTTGATTTTACTGGTCTGATGTTCGTTTTTACAAACCTTGTTCTCGGGGTATCTAAACCTAAATTTTATTAGTCGATTAAGTTATGACACCAGATGGAAGTTGCAAACCAAATCTCGTTGCACTTATGTGTAATGACAATAAAAGATATTATTATTTTATTATATGACAAGATTAGATTAGTTTGGAGATACAGCGTGGAAACAGGCCCTTTGGCCCATCAAGTCCGCACTGACCAGCGATCCCCGCACACTAACACCATCCCTGACACACAAGGGACAATTTACAATTATACCGCAGCCAATAAACCAGTCTGTAGAAGGGTTTCGGCCTGAAACGTTGCCTATTTCGGGCCGAAACCCGCTGAGTTTCTCCAGCATTTTTGTCAACCTACAAACCTGCAGGAAACCGGAGCACCCCGGAGAAAACCCACATGGGTCACGGGGAAAACGTGCAAACTCCGTACAGACAGCACCCGTGGTCAGGATCGAACCCAGGTCTTGGGCGCCGTAAAACATAGAGAAACATAGAAAATAGGTGCAGGAGGAGGCCACTCGGCCCTTCGAGCTAGCACCGCCATTCATTGTGATCATGGCTGATCGTCCCCTATCAATAACCCGTGCCTGCCTTCTCCCCATATCCCTTGACTCCACCAGCCCCTAGAGCTCTATCTAACTCTCTCTTAAATCCATCCAGTGACTTGGCCTCCACTGCCCTCTGTGGCAGGGAATTCCACAAATTCACAACTCTCTGGGTGGAAAGGTTTTTTTCTCACCCCAGTCTTAAATGGCCTCCCCTTTATTCTAAGACTGTGGCCCCTGGTTCTAGACTCGCCCAACATTGGGAACATTTTTCCTGCATCGAGCTTGTCCAGTCCTTTTATAATTTGATATGTGAGGTGACGACTACCACTGCTCCACCCTGATGATGTTCAAGAGAGTGGCAGCGACACCAAAGGGAACTCTAAAATGGAGGCAGTACACAGAAGGTCAGGAAGCATCTGTGGAGAGAGATAGTCAATGTTTCAGGTGGATAACCCTTCATCGGAATAAACAAGAGCCCTCTCCCCCTGAATCAAGACTCGATAGTTTAATTGTCAACGGAACAATAAAACGTCACCAATCCTTTTTCTCCAGAGATGTTGCCCGTCCCGCTGAGTTACTCCAGCATTTTGTGTCTATCTTTGGTGTAAACCAGCATCTGCAGTTCCATCCGACACAAGGCTGAGTGTAATGTTCCATTGCCGAGGTAGGTCTAGGCGTATAGGAAGGAACTGCTGATGCGGGTTTACACCGAAGATAGACACAAAATGCTGGAGTAACTCAGCGGGACAGGCAGCATCTCTGGAGAGAAGGAATGGGTGACGTTTCGGGTCGGTCTGAAGGAGGGTCTCGACCCGAAACGTCACCCATTCCTTCCATCCAGAGATGCTGCCTGTCCCGCTGAGTTACTCCAGCATCTTCGAGGTAAGATTAGGGTTGTGCGGGTTGGTAGAAGGACCTGACGCTTGTGGGGAAACCAACTGTTCCTGACCCTGGTTTAGTTTTGTTTAAGTTGGGAGATACAGCGCAGAAAGAGGCCATTCAGCCCACGGAGTCCGCACCGACCAGCATACCCCGTGCATTAGCATTACCCTACGCACACACACACACACACACGCACGCACACACGCACACACACATATACACACACACACACACACACACACACACACACACACATACACACACACACACAGACACACACACACACACACATATACGCACACACGCACACACACACACACACACACATATACACACACGCACACACACACACACACACACACACACACACACACACATACGCACACACACACACACACACATATACACACACACACACACATATACACACTGCACACACACACACACACACACACACATACACACACACACACACACACACACACATATACACACACACACACACACACACACACACACACACACACATATACACACACGCACACACACACACACACATATACACACACGCACACACACACACACACACACACACACACATACACACACACATATACACACACACACACACACACACACACATATACACCCCACACACACACACCACACACACACACACAACACACATATACACAACAATACACTCACACAAATATACACCACACACTGCACACACACACACACACACACGCACACACAACACACACACAACAATATACACACAACACACACACACACACAGCACATATACACTCACACAAACACACACACATATACACACGCACACACACACACATATTACACACGCACACACACACACACCACACATACACACACACATACACACACACACACGCACAACACACACACGCCCACACACACACTATACACACACACACATATACACAACCGCACAAAAACCTACAACACACACACACATAACACACACACACACAATACACACACGACACACACACACACCACACACATATAACACACACACACACATAATAAACACACATGCACACATATACACACACACACACGTATACATACGCACACACATATATATATATATATACACACACGTACATATATACACACAGACACATGTACGTACCAGGAACGTACCAATCTTGCCCCCTTCTCATTAAATGTTTAACTTACAATAGTAATAATAGACTGTTATCAAGCAATCTCTGAACAATAACAGTATTATTACTGTTGCACTTTATCTGTTTATTTACTGTGTATATATATGGTCTATGGTTTATAGACACACTGAACCTTTATCTCCGGTTCTGTATTATGTTTGCATATTCTGTTGTGTTGCAGCAAGCAAGAATGTCACTGTCCTATCTGGGCCACCTGACAATAAGACTCTTGACTTCTTCACTTCTCTTGACGCTAGGAACCATTGTTCATTTATACTAACCCAATAAACGTACAAACCTGCTGGTCTTTGGAGTGTGGGACTCTGAGTGTGTATGGGAGAGAGTGCCAGTGACTATTTCAGCCTGGAGTGATTTTTATTAAAAATGTTCCTGATCTTGCAGAAACACATTGGTCTCTCTGCATGCACGATACAGCTTCCCCCCCCTTGCAGTTAATAAGTCTCCCTTTGTCTGCTTGAGATGAGTGCATTGGCTTTTCCTTTACCCCCGTTCACAGTGTTGAAATGGCATTAAGATCCCACGGATTTCACACTTGAGAAGACAAAACAACAGCCAATCCGAACCAAACTGAATATCTTGGAAACACTCAGCAGGGTCAGGCGACATCAGGAATATAATGCAAGATATTAACACTTCTACTAAGCTGTGAATCCAGGACCTGACATATTTTCCTCTCTGGTAGACAAAAATGCTGGAGAAACTCAGCGGGTGAGGCAGCATCTATGGAGCGAAGGAATAGGTGACGTTTCGTTGCCTATTTCCATCGCTCCATGGATGCTGCCTCACCCGCTGAGTTTCTCCAGCATTTTTGTCCACCTTCAATCGATTTTCCAGCATCATGCGGTTCCTTATAAATATTTTCTCTCTGTTCATTTACATACGTTTTTTTCGTTTAAAGATGCAGTGTGGGAAACAAACACACTACACACACACGAACGAAAACCCCTACACACACAACGACACACACACACACTACACATACACACACACTCACACACCCACACAACCACAATAGCCACACCACACACACACCCACACACACACACCACACACACACACACACACACACTTACACTACACACACACACACCACATACACACAGAGGCCTCCAAACACACACACACACACACACACCCAACCCCACAACACAGCTCACACACTACACTCATACACTCACAACACCCACACACTCACACACACGACTCAACACAACACGACACACACACACACACTACAACACAACTCACACACACACACACACTCAACACACAACACTCTACACCACACGAGACACACCGGAACACACCAACACACACACGACACACACACTCACTAGAAACATACAGCCCAATACCCAGAAGACCACTACACTCACACACGTCACACACACCAATCACACACACTTCTCACAACACACACACACAGCATCACTCACACACACACACACACTACAACAAACCTCACACACACACACTCACTGACAGAACACACACACTACTCACACACACACACACACAACATAAAAACTAACCAATAAACCCACAATGAAGAAATACACACACACAAAAAAAACACATCACAACACTCACACACACACTCCAAAACATAACGCAAAACAACACACAAACACTACACACATCACGACAGACACAACACACACACACTCCTACAACGCACACACACACACATACCCCTACACACACACACCCACCTCAAAAAACCACAACCTCCAGATACACACACACACACACAACCCCCCCCCACACACTACACACACACTCACATGAAACACAAAAAACACACCTAACCCAACAAACAAGGAGACCTAGCCTCCATAAAAAACTCACACCTCGACACTCACACTTCACACTCACACACGACCATACACACACATACACACACACACAAAACACATACACACAACACAACACACAACGGCACTCACACAACACACACACACACGACACATCACACACACACACCCATTAACCAACACACAACATACACTACACAACACTCACACTCACAATACATCACACACATACCGACACACACACACACAAAATACACACACTAAAAACCACACACAACAAATCCCAAACACAACACACTAAAAACAACCAACCAAACAAAAACACACACACACACAACTCAACAAACAAAAACGTAACACCCAGGAAGCAGAGTTACCATCCAGCGATTTTGAGTCTGCCTTCGATTTTACCCCACCACATCTGCAGTTCTCATTCCAGGGAACGCGGGACTGGTCATATGAGGAAAGATTTGACAAGACTAGGCTTGTATTCACTGAGAGGAGGGTGTATACAAAAGGCTGGAGAAACTCAGCGGGTGCAGCAGCATCTAAAAGAAAAAAATAAAGAAAAAAAAAAAAAGGAGCCGAAAGGAGATTGGCGACTATCGTGTCGAGACCCTTCCTTCAGACTGGGTCAGAGATCAGGAAACGAGAGATATAACGGTGATGTGGAGAGATAAAGAACAAATGAATCAAGATATGTCAAAAAAGTATCGATGAATCAAAGGGAACAAGCCATGTAAAGCTGTTTGTGTGTGAAAAAGTGAGAAGCTGGTGCGACTAGGGTGGGAGGATGGGGGAGAGAAGATTAGAGAGAGGGGGAATGCCAGGGCCCGAGGTACTGAGGTGAGAGGGTGGGAAGGGAGGATACGGCAAGGGTTAACAGATTTGAGGAAATTCAATGTTCCAAGCCCAGAGGATGCAGACTCCCCCAAGCGGATTCTGAAATGCAGTTCCAACTTGGGTGTTTGCTCAGACCTGGCCTGTGGAGGAGGCCCAGGACCGAGAGGTCGGATGTGGAAATGGGAGGGGGAGTTGAAGTGTCCTGATCCACCGTGAAGGTCTGCCGGGCGAGTTGGTTATTGCGAAGAAACCAAGTAAATGCGAGCGGAGGTGTTCGGCGGAACACTATTACGCCAACGCAAGAAGCCTCCGCTTGGTCTCACACGATATAGATCATCTGGCATCTGGAGCACGGGGATTGCAGTAGATGAGTTTGGAGGAGGTGCAGTGAACCTCTGTCGGACCCTAGTAAGGACTTTCTTGGGTCCCTGAAAGGAGTGGAGGGGGGAAGTGGGGGGGGTGAAGGGACAAGTGTAGCATTTCTTTCTTGCGGTGCAAGGGAAAGTGCCCGGGAAGGGGTAGAGCAGGAGGGGAAGGGAAGAAATGACAAGGGATGTTGCGGAGGGAAAAGGAGCCGCGGCGGGGGGGGGGGGGGTGGGGGGGGGGGGGGGGGGGGGGGGGGGGGAGATGGTAAATGTTATAGTGAAAAGACGAGAAATGTGGCGAGATGGCAGGCGGTCACTGGTTGGAGAGTGGCAAAACATGGAGGTGAATCACTGGAGTTTTGGAAGAGGAAGAGGGGGACTCTTATAGAGAAGCCATATAAACAGTTATTACAAAAGGACTAGGACCAAGCTATGTTGCAGGAAAAATGTATTTTCCCTAATGTTAGGGGCGAGTATCAGAAACCATGGGGCCACATTCTAGTATAAAAAAGGGGAGGAGATCATTTAAGCACTGAGGAGAGAAAAAAGATTTCATCACCCCAGAGAGGTTGGAACATTTAAAGAAAAATGTAAATTCCCTGCCGTCAGAGGGCCAGTGGAGGCCAAATCACTGGATGATTTAAAAAGAGATATGTTAATTTAGAGCACTAGGGGCTGGTGGAGTCAAGGGATATGGTGGAGAAGGCAGGCCACGGGTTATTGATAGGGGGACGATCAGCCAATAGATCACAAATGAATGGCGGTGCTGTGCTCGAAAGGCTGGAATGTCATCCTCCTCGCTCCTATTTACTATTTACTATGTTTCCTACTATTTTCCTATATTTCAATCATACGCCTACACACATTAACTTTTATATACCAGCCAATTAACCTACAAATATCTTTCCTTCCCTTCCATATACCAAAGGAGAACCAGAATATATGGGATAAGGTGGGGGGGGGGGGGGGGGGGGGGGGGGGGGGGGGGGGGGGGGTGTGTGTACTGGTGTGT